>ML374849.1:195604-209636 GCA_005239525.1 Nicotiana knightiana
CAACCCACATAATGTCCACGGAGCCTCTAAGAGTACAAGCAGTATACATAGACTTGCCGGCAACAAGGCCCCGACAATACATCAAAAGAAGACGATAGAAACTAAATGAGTCAATCATGAGCTACACACGGCCCCGAGGAGAAGTGGGGCTCACCAAGAGTGCTGAACGGATGGAGGGAAGGCACCACTATCGGCGATCGGAGCTACCTACTATGGAACCACCTACATCCATATAAAGGATGTAGCGCCCCGGCAAAAGGGACGTTAATACCATTAAATAGTACTAGTATGTATAAACAAACCTACTCCAGATAGGATAAGCAACATCAGTTAAACATGAACAGAGGCATCATAAAACAGTACACTGAAACATGGAAAATCATAGCAAGAATTACCACACCCCACATCCCGTTTTGCCATCTTTTGGTTAATGTACTTTTAAGTTTCGTCTTGGTATTATTATTACTGATCCACCGTGTCGTTGTCACACGGAGTCCGATCTCTGCCCCATCGGCTAAGATATCCTAGGTGAGGTCCGAATTTCAATGACATCAAATATAACCACCGTGGCTTGTTCTCACGGAGTCCGATCTCTGCTCGAATCGGCTGGGCTAACACCGTGGATCGTGCACAGCACACAGAGTCTGATCCTTGCCTGATCGGCTAGGCCGTCTCAACTGAAAACAATGAGGACAATAATCATCATAAAATCATAATCATATCACAATATCATGTCATCCATGTGTACGACATGGAGTACGATCCCAGCCAGATCGGATAGGCCTTCTCACCCCTAGGACATTTTCCTAGGTCCATTTATGGATATTTTAGATCACTTACATCATTTTTACCTTTTTGATCCCAACATATATAGTTCTTTGATTCATCTTTCATATGATTAGAATCCTTCGATTCATATTTCACAACAATTCATCCTTTAGTCTATATTCCATAACCATACAATCCATTAATTCATGTTTCATATCAATTCAACCTCTTGATTTGTATTTCATATCATTAACCATCTCTTTACTCACATTTCGTATCATTATAACTTTTTGATTCATATTTCATACCATTCCAATCTTACACATTTACCACACCTATCATATACAAGGATCGCACACATACTAGAAGAAGGAACATAATGATCACAACTCATATACTCATAGGAGCTAGAATTTCTCAATTAGGCACATAGAACACATAAATTTCGTAGATATCCAACAAGAGAATCATACCCGAAAAGTGAACACAATGGGTTTATCCTATGAGGATTAGAGTTAGCCATACATACCTCGAGTTGGAATTTCCCTTTACTTTCTATCCCAAATCCCCGGACCTTCTAACGCCTTCAATCTAATTTACAATGTGACACATTAAATCTTTGAGTTAGGAACCTTGAACTCATTTGGGCATTTTATCAAACACTATGTGTTCCTTTAGATTAACTAGCCCTTTTTTTAGTGAAAGATTACCCTAGCTACTTCCCTTTCTAGATTATGGTAGATTATTCACATGCATGCCCATTAACTCTCATCTTTAAGAACCAACCTATGTGTGTTCTATTGTAACGAAAATCTAAAAATTTGGGGAAATGGGGTGGAGGCTTACCTCTTATGGTGAAGAAGATGACGACTACTCGATTAATTCCAGGCCTGAGTAGAGATGAAGGACCAACTTGGGGAAGTTGGGGACTTCTCTCACTAGAACCCACTCTCACTTCTCTCTATTTTGATCAGATAGTCGATAAAAATGAAGAGGAGGGGTGTTTTATTAAATTGGGGGTAGGGTTTTAAGAATATGAAGGGAAATGCATGCCACTAAGCCTATTAGTAAACACTATAAACTACCTACTAACCTTCTACCTTAATCCTCGACCTCCATACCCTCCTATCAAGTGTCATATTCTCAGTGAGCTGGAGCAGCGCCATGTCCTGCCTATTCACTTCTCCCTAGTACTTCTTAGGCCTACCTCGACCCCTTATCAAACTCTCCATGGCCAACCTCTCACACCTCCTGACAGGGGCATCAATGCTTCTTATCCTAACATGTCCGAACCATCTCAGTCGCGACTCCCGCATCTTGTCTTCCACGGAGGCACTCCTACTCTGTCCCAGATAGCTTCATTCTTAATCCTATCTCGCCTGGTACACCCACACATCCATCTCAACATTCTCATCCCTGCTACTCTCATCTTCTGCACATGGGAGTTCTTAACTGTCCAACACTCAGCCCCATACAACATAGCCGGTCGAACCACCACTCGATAAAACTTACATTAAGTCTTAACGGCATATTCCTATTACATAGAACACCGGAAGCGAGCCTCCACTTCATCCACCCGGCTCTGATGCGATGTGTGACATCTTCGTCAATCTCCCCGTTACCCTGGATAATAGACCCGAGATACTTAAAACTCACTCTCTTGGGGATAACTTGAGCATCAAGCTTAACCTCTACGTCTGCATCGTTAGTCTCACTGAATTTGTACTCCAAGTATTCTGTCTTGGTTCTACTCAGTTTGAAACCTTTAGACTCCAAGGTTTGTCTCCAAACCTCCAACCTCGCATTAACTCCGCTACGCGTCTCGTTAATAAACACTATATCATCGACAAATAGCATGCACCAAGGCACCTCCCCTTGGAGGTGACGCGACAGTACATCCATCGCCAAGGCAAACAAAAATGGGCGAAGAGCCGATCCCTAGTGCAACCCCATCACCACAGGGAAGTGGTCCGAGTCACTCCTATTACTGTTGAGTCGGTTGTACTCATACTACACCCTGCACTTCATGTGTAGATCCAGGTGTGTTTGAGCACAGAGACCATTGAGTCAGGAGTGATTGATTTCTGGAGACTACGACGTAGCTGCCAGCTCCGCAGGACCTTGTCACTCATTCTATATTTCTTTCTGCCTTGTACTAATATTTAGACATTGGTTGTATTAGCTTTGATACCTAAACACTCATGACTTGGTGACACCCTGATGTTTGGGGCTAGTTTTCCGTACTTTGATTCTATTTTGAGTTCAACTTTGATTTTTATCAAAAATTCCTGATATGGAAAGTTTTAAAGTACTTTGATATTTAAATACATAAGTATTTGGGAAAGTCAGGCTTGCCTAGTACCATCGATAGGCACCATCACGACATGTTCGGTTTTGGGTCATGACAAGTTGGTCTCACGAGTCATGAGTGGATTGGTAGAGTCTTGGGGATCATTACGGAGATATCTATACTTATTTGTGAGAGATTGCATAACCCTTAGGAAAAACTTCCCATTCTTAGATTCTTGTCGTGTGAATCTGTTTATTCTGGTAACTAAATATTTGTTGTTTCATTCTCTCACGGATGGTGAGGACTCGTGCTACCGCACAGGAGGGCCCGCCACCAGTAGCACTAGCCAGGGCCACGAGAGCCGAGGCTGCGGTATAGGCCGTGGTAGGGACAGAGGTGCAAGCCGCACAAAAGCTGGGGCAGTACATGCAGCTCCACAAGTTGCCCCAAATCAGGACCAACTCCTAGTTACGGATGGTTCAGCACAGGCACCACCTATGTCCATCGTGATTCCTGGCCTTAAGGAGGCCTTAGCTCAGATTTTGATACTGTGCACTGACCTTGCTCAGGCGATCTCTATTTCGACGGCCGCAACCACTTCTCAGGCTGGGGGAGGCACTCAGACTCCCGCCGCCCGCACACCTAAGCAGATTGAACGCGGACTCAAAACACCAGGGGCACTACAAGCCCAACTGGTTGTAGCTTCAAAGGAGTATGTGGTTCCTGCTATGCTTGAGGATGATCAGCGCAAGTTGGAAAGGTTTGGGAGACTCCATCCTCCACCTTTCAGTGGCATAGAGAGAAAGAATGCCCAGGATTTCTTGGACAGGTTTCAAAGGATACTCCATACAGTAGGTATTCTGAAGACTTGTAGGGTCTCATTCACTACTTTTCAGTTCTCTGGTGTTTCACTTAGATGGTGAGAGACTTATGAGAGGTGTAGGCCGATACCCCTTACTTGTCAGTAGTTCTCTGTTGTTTTTTTAGAGAAGTTCGTGCCTCAATCCCGCAGAGAGGATATGTGCAGATAGTTTGAGAAGCTTCATCAAGGTGATATGTCTGTGACGCAGTACGCCATGCGATTCTCGGAGTTGGCCCGTCATGCTATCTAGTTGGTTCCCACAAACAGGGAGAGGATCATGAGGTTTATAGATTGTCTCAGTTTTCAGCTGCGAATGCTTATGATCACGAGAGAGTGTGTTTGGTGCTACCTTTGATGAGGTTGTCGACATGCTCAGCAGATTGAGATGGTTCGTGGTTAGGAGAAGGCTGAGAGGTAGGCCAATAAGCCTCGTGGTTAGGGTGGATTTAGTGGTGCTCCTTCTGGGGGTCAATTCCAGCACGGTAGAGGTCATCATTTCAGACAGGCTCAGATGGCTCGGCCATTTCACCGTGGTGCATCATCTGGCCATGGTTACCACAGTCATCAACAAGGCTAGCAATCAGTGCACAACCAGCGCAGAGTTCTCATCATGCCCCGGCCGCTCAGGTATCCCCGGGTAGTTCTTCTGGGCATCAGGAGCAGCAGTTCCGTCTGTGGAGGAGTTGTTTCAAGTGCGGAGATTTTGGTCATGTCATGAGAGATTTCCCTAGTCTATTGGGTGGGACTCCACAGCGGAGTACTCGGCCGATGGCACCAGAAAAAGTTCCTCCACCACCCGCCCAGTCAGTTAGGGGTGGAACTCAGCCAGTTATGGGTGGAGCTTAGTTAGCTTGGGGTTGCCCTGAGAGGGGGAGGTAGATCAGGGGGTGGCCAGGACCGTTTCTATACCCTCCCTACCATAGCAGATTCCATTGCTTCATATGTTGTGATTACAGGTACTGTCTTAGTTTGCGTCGAGATGCCTCGATACTATTTGACCCTGGTTACACTTATTCATATGTTTCATCGTATTTTTCTCATTTTATGGATATGCCCCGTGTGTCTTTAGTTTCATATGTTAATGTATCTACTCATGTGGGTGATACTATTATTGTGGACCGCGTATATCGGTCATGTGTGGTGACTATTGGGGGTCTGGAGACCCAAGTGGACCTTTTGCTGCTCAATATGGTTTATTTTGATGTGATATTGGGTATGGATTGGTTGTCTCCATGTCATTATGTTCTAGATTATCACGCAAAGACGGTGACGTTGGCGATGCGGGGGTTTCCACGGGTTGAGTGGAGCGGTTCAATAGACTATGTACCAAGTAGGGTGATTTCATACTTGAAGGATTAGTGTATGGTTGATAAGGTTTTTTCATCCTATTTGGCCTTTATTGAGGGATGTTAGTGGAGAGACTCCTGCCATTGATTCTGTTAAGATGGTATGTGACTTTCCGGATGTGTTTCCTGCAGACTTGTCGGGCATGCCACCTGACAGGGATATTAACTTTGGTATTGATTTGGTGTCGGGCACTCAGCTGGTTTCTATCCTATTGTATCATATGGCACCAGAACAGTTGAAGGAGTTGAAAGAACAACTTCAGGAACTCCTTCATAAGGGTTTTATTCGGCCTAGTATGTCACCTTGGGGTGCACCGGTTCTATTTTTGTGAAGAAGAAGGATGGTTCCATAAGGATGTGCATTGATTATAGGCAGTTGAACAAGGTCACAGTCAAGAACAAGTATCCTTTGCCTCGTATTGATGATCTATTTGACCAGCTTCAGGGAGCGAGGGTATTTTCAAAGATTGATTTGAGGTTCGGGTATCACCAACTTAAGGTCCGGGATTCAGATATTCTTAAGACATCTTTCAGGACCGGATATGGACATTATGAGTTCCTAGTGATGTCTTTTGGGCTGACCAATGCCCCAATAGCGTTCATGCATTTAATGAACAATGTATTTCAACCCTACTTGGACTCATTCGTTATTGTATTCATTGATGACATCCTGGTGTACTTTCATAGCTAGGAGGATCATGTTCAGCATCTGAGGATTGTGTTGCAGATATTGAGGGAGGAGAATCTTTTTGCAAAGTTCTCCAACTGTGAGTTTTGGCTCAGTTCAATGGCATTCTTAGGGCACGTGGTGTCCAGTGAGGGTATTCAGGTGGATCTGAAGAAGATAAAGGCGGTGTAGAGTTGTCCAAGACCGTCGTCAGCCACGGAGATTAGGAACTTTCTTGATTTGGCAGGCTATTACCGTCACTTTGTGGAGGGATTTTCATCTATCGAATCGCCTTTGACCGAATTCACCCAAAAGGGTGCTCCATTCAGGTGGTCGGATGAGTGCAAGGAGAGCTTTCAGAAGCTCAAGACTGCTTTGACCATGACTCCAGTTCTAATTCTGACGTCAGCTTCAGGTTCTTACACCGTGTATTGAGATGCCTCGAGGATAGGTATTGGATTTTTCTGGTGCAGGAGGGTAGGATGTTTGATGCCGATGTGGTGGCTGATGCCTTGATAGGAAGGACGAGAGTATAAGGAGGCTTGCTTATATTCTAGTTGGAGAGAGACCATTAGCATTGGATGTTCAGGCTTTGGCCAATTGGTTTGTGAGGTTGGATATATCGGAGCCCAGCAAAGTTATTTCTTATGTTGTATCATGGTCGTCTTTTATGGAGCACATTAAGGTTGCGTCAGTATGATGATCCCCACTTTCTTTTCCTGAAGGACATGGTGCAGCACGCTGATGCTAAAGAGGTTACTATTGGAGATGATGGGGTATTAGGGATGCAGGGTCAGATCTGTGTTCCAAATGTCGATGGGTTGCATGAGTTAATACTTGAGGAGGCCCATAGTTCGCGGTATTCCATCCATCTGGGCCCCGCAAAGATGTATCAGGATTTGAGACAACACTATTAGTGGAAGAGAATGAAGAAATATATTATTGAGTATGTTTCTTGGTGTTTGAATAGTCAACAAGTGAAGTACGAGTATCATAGACCCAGTGGTTTGCTTCAAAAGCTTAATATTTCGAACTAGTAGTGGGAGCATATCACGATGGATTTTGTAGTTGAACTTCCACGCACCTTTAGAAAATTTGATGCAATATCTATTGGATAAACTGACCAAGTCTACACATTTCATTCCAGTTGTGACTACCTACTCCTCAGAGCGGTTGTCTTAGATTTACATTCGCAAATTGTTCGTCTTCATGGTGTGTCCATGTCAATAAATTGAGTCAGAGCGCACTATTTAGATATCGAAGGACATGCTACGTGCTTATGTCATTGATTTGGAGGTTCATGGGACCAGTTTCCTCCATTAGTGGAGTTCTCCTAAAACAGCAACTTTCAATCGAGTATCCAGATTTTGCTCCTTATTAGACCTTTTATGAGAGAAGATGTCTTTCTCCGATTGGTTAGTCTGAGCCTGTGTAGGTTGGGTTGTTGGGCACTGATTTGCTATGTATTGCTTTAGAGAAGGTAAAGTTGATCCAGGAGTAGCTTCGTACACCACAGTTCAGGCAAAAGATTTATGCGGACTAAAAGGTTTGTGATATTGCATATATAGTGGGTGAGAATGTTCTGCTTAGAGTTTCTCTCATGAAGGGTATGATGCGGATTGACAAGAAGGGAAAGTTGAGCCCTAGGTATATTGGTCCTTTTGAGTTTCTTGAGAGAGTTCGAGAGGTGGCATACAGACTTGCATTGCCACCTAGTCTATCGGATGTTCACCTAGTATTTCATGTTTCTATGCTCCGGAAGTATTATGGTGATCCATCACATGTTTGTAGCTTCAACATGATACAACTAAATGGGGATTTGACTTATGATGTGGAGCCGGCGGCCATTTTTGGCCGGCATGTTTGGAAGTTGAGATCGAAGAATATAGTTTCAATGAAGGTTCATTAGAGGGGTTGGCCAGTCGAGGAGGCTACATGGGAGACCAAGCTAGAGATACAAGCAGACATCCTTACCTTTTTGAGACTCCAGGTATGACTCTAGACCCGTTTAAGGAAAAATATTTGTTTAAGAAGGGGAGAATATAATGATTCGGCTGGTCGTTTTGAGTATTTTAGTTTAGTTCCCCCTGTTTGATGCTTTACATATGTATATTTATGGTTATGTCACTTGTTGGGGTCGTTGTTTTGGTTTCGGGGAAGCTTCACAGTGAATTGGAACACTAAGCCCCAAGGTTGGAAGCTTAAGTTGAAAGAGTTGATCGAAGTTTAACTTTTGTGTAGATGACTCCGTAATGGTGTTTTGATGATTCCAAAAGCATGGTATGGTGATTTTTGACTTAGTCGTGTGTCCTAGTTTTGATTTGTAGGTCCTTAGGTTGATTTGATACTTTATGGCGAAAGTTGGAAAGTTGAAGGTTTGAAAGGTTGATAGGTTTGACCGAGAGTTAACTTTGTTGATATTGGATTAGGATTTTAGTTCCGGAAGTTGGAATAGGACCGTTGTGTCATAGTTGACTTGTGTCCAAATTTGAGGTCATTATGGGTTGGTTCGATGTGATTCGACATGAGTTTTAGAAGTTGGGAAATCAATGAATTTCCGCACCTGTGATGGATTTGTCCACAGATGCAGCGTCACAGGTGCGATTTGATGATTTGGGGTCGATTTGTGGTTGGAATTAGATGAATTGGTAGGGTTTGACTCGTAATTGAATAGATGTCCGAAATTTTTGAGTTGGACCGGGTTCCGAGGTGCGGGTTTGAGGTTGACCTTTTGGTTTGACTTTATGAATTTGATTAAAGACCTTAGATTTATCAATTGGAATAAGTTCTTATTGCTTTTGTTGATTATATTAAATTATTTTGGCAATATTCGAGTCGGCTGAAGGTTGATTCAAGCAGGAAGGACTTGTTAGAGGTGTGATATCGCTTGCTTGAGGTAATTATCTTACCTAAACTTGGTTGAGACACTATTTCCTGAGTTATTTGTGATAGCTACGTGCTATGGGTGCGCATATGTGTGGGGGTTGAGGCCATGTGGCTGCATCGAGGTATTTATCGATGCTCAGTGATATGACATGCCTTGAATTTATTTATAAGCTTTATGATGCGATGGTTCTCATATTTGTAACCCTGTTGTGAACTATTTTATCCATGTTTGAGGTTACATGGAGGCTAATCCCTTGAATGAACTTGATGATTGCTATTTTCATGATGAAACTGTTGATTTGAGCTATGATAGCACACTTTGTACATGCATACTCCTTATCATGTCATTCATACTAGTCCAGGAGCATGAAATCTATAGACATTGATCATATACATTTATTCTTGTATATTTGCTTTTGTGAGATATGATTAGATTGTATGCGTATGACCACAGATGGTGAATTGTGTTGTTATGCCTGTGACCATGCCAGTCGGATTGAGCTTGTGACCACACCGAGCGGATTTTGTTATTATGCATGTGACCACCCCTGGTGGATTGGTTGTTATGCCTGTGACCATGCTGGGCGGATCCGTGGTATTGAGCATGTGACCATGCCGACTAGATCCGTGATATTGAGCTTGTGACCACACTGCGCGGATTATGATATATAGTCTGTGACCATGGCAGGTACAATATGACTATTGCATGTGACTACGTTGTGCAGCGTCTGGATATGGATCCATCCCTCTAGGGTCACTCTCTCATGTTTCTCTCTTGCTGATGTATATGCAAATTGAGGAAAACTAATCAGTGGTTTGGTACGATTATGGATATTCTGAGGAAATCTGGCCAGCGTTGTTTGGTTATTGAACTTAATCTTTACTTGAAATTGCCATGGTTATTTACCCGATTTACTTGCATATCTTCTTTATATGCCGGATCATTTGCTATGCAGAGTACATGAGTAATCGTGGGCACCAAAGTGGTTTTATCTATGAGTTCGTGATTTGATCTTATTACTGTTTTGTACTTGTTGAACTTATGAACTGTACAGGTTATAACAAGTATCATTTATAATTCTTATTGTTTTTACCTCGTCGATGTTAGTTATTGTAGTTGCTGAGTACATGTGGTTGGTTGTAATCATGATAGACTCTGCACTAAATTGAGCAGATCCAGGTGTCGAACCCAGTCATTGGTAGCAGAGTTTTCTAGCTAAGTTTATCATCGAGAGATGAGGTAGAGCTGCATTCTTGACCGTAGTCTTGGAGCCTCTTTCCATATTGTATTGTTGTCCTTATTCCAAACAGTGTTGCTATTTAGCTTTCAGACTTGTATTTTTTTCAATTTTAGAGCTCATGACTACGTATTTACCAGTTCCGGGGGATTTATCATGTTCTGGACGATATTCTTGCTATATCAAGATTTAGACTAGTGTTAATTTTGTTATTTATGCTATTATGGTTAATTTCGTTAAGTTTGTCTTGCCTAGAATGTGAACTAGGTGGTCTCAAGCTTGGTTGGGTTTTTGGATCGTGACAAGATATGCAAAAAATAACATTTAATTTTTTATCGAATGCATATAGAGAAGATATGCGTGATTACTCAACTAATCCTTCAACAATTGCATATGCATGATTAAACAAGTCAAGTCACACAGGTTCACATATGGAGAAGACATGTATCATGTCTCATCTCATCAAGTAGATAGCATATAGAGAAGATATGCATAAGGGCATGTTGTAACGACCCAGCCGGTCGTTCCGTAAAATTTGCCTTGTTTCCCCTATTCTGCTTTATCATATGTTTCTTAGCTTATTTATGTTGTGTTGGGTCAGTTGGTTCGGGTTCGGAAAGGTCGTGGTGAGAACTGAGATTCTCTTAAATTGGCTTAATAGATGTAAATGTCAACTGGGAGTTGACTTATCGGCAAATGACCTCAGAATGTACATATTATTTCTCGGATAGCTTCGTTAGGTGATTTGGGACTTAGGAGTGTGTTCGGAATGAAGTTTTCATGTCCGATGTAGAATTATGTTTGAATTGGCGAAAGTTAGTTTTTGGCGATTTTCGGTCGGTAGGGGAAAATAGGCTATCGGGGTCGGAATGAATTCCGGAAGTTAGAGCAGGTTCGTAATGTCATTTTGTATATGTGTGCAAATTTTCAGGTCAATCGGATGTGTTTTGGATGGTTTCGACATCTTTGGTGAAATTTAGAAATTTCAAAGTTCATAGGCTTGATATGATGTGATTTTGGTGTTTCTGCGTTGTTTTTGGGGTTTTGAGGACTCGACTAAGTTTGAATGAGGTTATGGGATGTGTTGGAATGTTTGGTTGAGGTCCTGAGGGCTTCGGGTGAGTTTCGGGTGGTTAACGGGGTAATTTTTGGCCATGGAATACAACTGATCTGGTGTTTGTTGCTGCAGAAGGTTTTACCATATGTGTTCGAATTCGGGAGCTGAGGGATTTTCTTCTATGCGTTCGCGAGCCTGGAGGTGCAAACGCGATGGGTTGAGTCGAGTGGTCATTGGGAACGCAGGAGCATGAGTGCGTTCGCGTAGAGTAGAAGGCATCTGAGGACCCTAGGCCCATTGGTCTGTGCGATCGCGTAGGAGCCCATGCGTTAGCGAAGGCCTGGGGTGGTTGAGCAGTGCATTCGCATGGCTTTTGGTGCATTCGCGTACAGTAAAAATTAGGGGCCTGTTGGATTTTTCTATGCGAACGCGGTCCTAGTGACGTGTTCGCAATGAAGAAAATTGAGCTGGGCATAAAGTTTTTAAGTTCTAAAAGAGAGTTTTTGGCCATAACTCAATATTCCATTAGAGAGCTCGGGAGAGGGAGAATTTGGACGAGATTTTCAGTGGGATTCTTGTGGTATATTGTCTTCAATCACTTTTGGTTTAATTTCATGAATTAGTCTTGATTTTTACCATGAAATTAGAGGAACTAAACTAGAAAATGGGGGAAAATGGGAGGAAGAATTGGAAATTCCTTTTGATGATTTGAGTGGGAAATTGAGGTTGGATTTTGGTAAATTTTGTATGGGCAGATTCGTGGGGGAATGAGGATTCTAGTTTTGTGATTTTTACCGAATTCCAAGATGTGGGCCCGGGGCTCGAGTTTGGCCAATTTCGGGATTTGTGCCTAAAATTGATAGTTTTTGATTGTGCTTTGTTCCTTTAGCGTATTTTGATGTTATTGATCTAATTTGTAATAGTCTCGGAGAATTTGGGAGCCAATTCGAGGGGCAAGGGCATCACAGAGTAGCTTTTGGGTTGGTTTGAGGTAAGTAACAATTGTAACTCTAGACCTGAGGGTATGACACCGCGGTATTTTATATTGTTATGGTAAATGAGGTGACGCACATGCTATGTGACGAGCGTGTGGGCGTGCACCGATAGGGACTGTGACTTGGTCCGTCTCGTAGCGACTATTAAGCTGCGTGTTCGATTTGAAACCTTGCGATAACCTGTATTTTAGAAATTTATACTTGTTTATGGGTTGTAATCCATGTTTGGGGCCTTGTTCTGACCTGTTTAGACCCTCGTGGGTATTTTTACACTATTCCCACATTATCTTGATAGAACATCTTTGAACTCAGTCATGTTTACCACTTATTGTTATTTTCCCTATTATCACACTGTTTTGAAACTTTGAGAGGTATTTTGGGCTGAGTCCCGTAAGTTGAGTTGAATTGCCCGAGTGGCTTGTGAGGATGACTGAGTGAGGTCGAGAGCCGAGTATGTGAGGATAGTTATAGATCGGGATGCATGCCGCAGCAATATATATTATATGGATCGGGCTGCACGCCGCAACAATAGATATTATATGGATCGGGCTGCGCGCCGCAGCATATGTATATTGGATCGGGCTGCACGCTGGAGCAGCATATTGCTTGGGCTATAGGAGCCCCTCCCGAATATGTATATATATACACATTTGATCAGGCTACGCGCCGCAACATACGTTATTCGGCTCGGGCTGTACGCCGCAACATATATTAGGAGGATCGGGCTGCACGCCACAGCAGTTGAGTGGCTATCTGATCTTGTTGAGTGTGAGTGCTTAGTGTGAGCATGAAATACCGATAGTGGAGTCACGAGTGACTAATATGCCTTGTTGTGAGAAATACTGTACCTGATGGTTGTTACATTGTGAATTTTACTATTTTTCCCTCTCTTCCTTATGTTGAGCCTTCTAATAAAAGTTGAATTACTATTTTATGAAAGTTTTATTTATAGATGCTCGTCACAGCACTCAAGTTTTTAGTTACTTTGGTTACTTACTGAGTTGGCATACTCACATTACTCCCTGCACCTCTATGTGTAGATTCACGTACCGGACCATCTCACTAGTTGATTTTCGGATGTGCTTGGAGTTTGTTCGAGGGTCGAGGTAGCTGCTCAGTGTCCTAGCTCAGCTCCTTCCCTTTCTTCAGTTCATAGTTTTTGTCTTTCGTACTTCAGACTTTTGTAGTAGCAAGTCACCTTATTGTACATTGTATATATAGTCCTAGATGCTCCTGACAGTTGGCTCCAGGTTTTGGGGTATTTTTTAAATTGTTTATTTCATTTTGCTTCTTTAATCTGTTTAAGTAAAGGAAAAATCTTTTTGTGAAAGACCGATATAGTTTTGGAAAATATGAAATACTGATAGTATGTAATGGTTGGTGTTGGTAGATTTCCCAATGCACACGCAAGTGTACGTGGTCGACAAGTAATATAGGATTTTAAGTCCAGATATCATACCCACAGGGACTTGTGATTAACTATCAACTAAATTAAACTCAAACAAATATTTTACTAAAATCAATCTAAAGTAGTAAATTAAGAGATTAAAGAGACAACTAACTTAAAGACGAATTCAATGTAATTTGATATTCTAGAGTTATGGGTTGGCAAACAATCACGTTGAGTTTTCGACCTAAATCTTCAAATCAGGTTTATTGATTGACGAGGTTAATATTGCTCGTAGCCTTCTCCCGAAGTACAACTCGCCTATTCAAGCTAACCTAACGCCTATATTCCTATGGAATCAGGATTAACAAGAACGCATTAATAATTCCCGTATAATAACCAAGCAAGGCGATTAGGTATATTCCTATCCTAACAGCAAATTCGCTCCCCTGAAGGGTTAAGATCTTGCTCTACCCAATCTTATATGCAATCTAGAATTCCCTCTCCCGAGTTCAACCCTAGATTCGTAGATAGTA
>ML374854.1:0-71041 GCA_005239525.1 Nicotiana knightiana
GTTAAAATACCTGATGTAGCAAAGCCTTGGGTAAAAATAGCACTAGGGCCGGTTATTTTACTTCAAATTAAAACATTTTTTTTAAATACGGAATTATATGAATAAGGGAGAAACTCCATGAAAGGAAATTTAATGATCATATAAATCGCTTAGTGGGAAATGTCCAGAAGAAATCCAACGAGTAACTAATAATCCTGTTATACAGAAAAAAGTAACTATTATGCCCTTTTCTGATGAATCGTATAGTTTTACGATTTCATCGACTAAAAGGGTTATCAAATGAATTGTAATTACAATTGAAACGATCGAAAAGGAAATGTGAGTTAATATATGCTCTAAGGTTGAAAATATCATAAAAAATCTTAAAAAAGAAGAGTCCCTTAATTACATAATTCTAAAAAGGAAATCGGGAATTGAATTCATTATAAGATCTATTTATCCTTTTTAGAAGACGGTATGCCGCCACTCGGACTCGAACCGAGATGCATTAGCACTGCTTCCTAAGAGCAGCGTGTCTACCAATTTCACCATAGCGGCCTGTCTTGAACTCATAATAGCCTATGAATAAGCAATCGTCGAGATTGAGGAAGCTATTTTAGTTGAGTAATGATTCAAATGGATCAATAACAATAAAAAGTTGTTCAAATAGGAATTTGAAGTTGAAGGTTCATTATTTTAGATTTGAGTTTAGAGTCTTAGTTTTTTTTATTTAACCTGGGACTTTCCTATATTTTATGCTTTCCTCGAATTGAACTCTTGTAACTAAATCGTTCTATACTCAATTAAGGAAT
This sequence comes from Nicotiana knightiana, assembly GCA_005239525.1. NCBI lineage: Eukaryota > Viridiplantae > Streptophyta > Magnoliopsida > Solanales > Solanaceae > Nicotiana > Nicotiana knightiana. Next base: position 792 of record ML374854.1, read on the forward strand.
AGAGTTCCAAAATTTTTTGTTTTCGTTGTTTAATCAGCTATTTCCTATTTATTTCAGAAATCTAAAACAAAAAATGGATTTTGAAGACAAAATAGAAAGAAAAGAACCTATTTTGCATCGCTCAAAATTGACAACCAATCATACAGAATTATTTTCTCTATTGGGTTAAGGGCAAGATATACATGGGAATCCATATAATAATTCACAGAAAATAAAGAGTTAGAAAGTTAGACAAAACAAAAAGGTTTCAAAATAGAATCAATTAGTTTCAATGAGTTCTTAACTTTCACTAATTTCACTAAAGATTTTTATATACGTTCTTCTATAGATATGGAAATAGAATGGAAATATAGAATTTTTTTTTTAATGGAATTCTGCAAATAGGTCGATGGGGAAAATGAAACTCCCCACCTTGGAATAGAAATGATGTTTATTCTTTTGTCAACAAAAANTAAATCGTTCTATACTCAATTAAGGAATAAAGTTCAAATTTTTTTTGTTTTCGTTGTTTAATCAGCTATTTCCTATTTATTTCAGAAATCTAAAACAAAAAATGGATTTTGAAGACAAAATAGAAAGAAAAGAACCTATTTTGCATCGCTCAAAATTGACAGTCCTAAATGCCCTGTAGCCTCCTACTTATAAGTGTGGTGCACAACACACCCATAAACAAGACTCTGCTAGACATAGCTTGTAGACTCCCTAGGACAGAACTGCTCTGATAACACTTTTGTCCCTAGTACCAATGGGCCGTGACGGGTACCCAGTACCTTACTCAACTAGGTACAAATGTAATGTATCTCTTCTTATCATACTATTATAGGTAAATGAACCAGAAAGGCTGTCATGAGATGACTAGAATAAAGCATGAAGAAATACTAAATATAGGGTGACCCAACTTGATATACCGACTTATACATATGATGTACATGCCTATAAGGCCGGCATGATCCTTAATATACTCAAAACATAGGTCGAAAAGGCCGTACAAGTATCCGTATACATGACATATGTCTACAAGCCTATAAGAGTATATAAATATCATAAAGGTCGGGATAGGGCCCCGCCATACTAAACAATACATGTCCAAATCATACTGATCAAATAAGCAACTCTGGAGCAAATGGAGTGCGCCAACACCTTCCACTGAGTTTATATCCTACTTGGAGGAGTCTCAACCAGTCTATCGGAACCTACGTGCATGAAACACAACGTCCCCAGGTAAAAGGGACGTCAATACAAATAATGTACCGAGTATGTAAGGAATGAAAATCAATAAAATACATGAGAGAAACATGGAATAAAAGACTCAACATGGAAGTATGAATAGCTCTGTGAATCATTTCATATTTATAATGTCATGCATATGCGTATAAATGTCGTGCCATGAATAGGTATATGCGTACGTAACTTCATCAAGTCTCTGAGGGAATCCCATCATATCATCTCGGCCACTGTGGGCAAATCATCAATGTATACCAGCTGATCAGGTGGTGGTACGTATATAACGCCGTAACCTTTTCCCATATCCTATATTCATATAATATATACGTATATAACGACATCTAGTCATGTGTCAATGTACATGTATAAATGCATAAGAAGTGTGTTAATAAGATTTCTCGGAATGTCATAAGATCAATACACCTTTGATTAATATCATGAAATAGACATTATCAATTTATGTATTTTCTTAGACCCGTGAACAGATGATAGAATAATAGGACACATGGGGAAATAAGAACATAGGCACCTCTAGCATTTCTATGAATAGAGTCATTTATGAAATTTGTGCATTTGCTCATTTCATTTTTATCGTATGGATCATTTCAAAAGGAAAGAAGGATAGCCTTAACATACCGGAGTCGATTCTCTTAACAATCCATACGAAAATATCGACAAAACACATGAGTACAAGATCGAAATAGGTAAGAATCCGTATGATATTCTTGAGAAAGATTGCACTGTACTCCTTTAGAATCGCAAATTCTCACGTTGCTAAGTAGTCTTGTGTAAAGTTTTGTAGCAAATTCCATATGATATCGCTCTTTGTGAATTTGATCATAATTTTGTATGATACTTGTTGAAACTTTCTTTACTAACTTGTCGAGATACAAAGTGAATTTAGAGAGGTCTTTAAGTCTTTGGGCGTGGGCCCTACTTATGTGGTGACTTAGCCACAAAAAACCTTCTAAATGTGCCACCTTTCACATGAATTTAAGAGTCACTAGGTGGGCATAGTGTGCTGCCATGTTGTGGGGGGGGGGGGGGGTTAAGCTTGTCCAATGATCTTAATCAATTAGTTAATCTCCCACTAAAAGTCATTAATTACCCAATTTTCCACATAATTAAGAATTATCTCAAATTACTTAAAATACTACTCACTTTTAACAAACTTTATGCACCCTACTATCATAGTCACATGGTACCTTATATGATACTAGTCCATAAATACCGGCTTTTATAGATCCCAAATTGACAATCTTCAACGAAACTCATTTTCCTTGACTCGTTTACCCTCTCACCTTCACGAATTTACTTATCACTTGTTTGAGATAGAATAATACTTATAATCTCAAAATAATCTCATTCCTGAACTTACGTCGATTAACTTACAACAAAACTTTAACGTATGAAAATGCGGGATGTAACATCTCATTTTCGAGCTTTCATCAATCTACTTATGGCGTACTTTCATGTACGAAAATATGGGGTGTAACAACAAGCTTGTCAAATCACTTCAAATTAACCCTTACACATATAAACACCATTGTTAAGTTCGAGTCATAAATATTTGCACCAAAGTTAAAAAGATTGAGAGGCAAACTACATGCAAAAACATGGATTTTTAGCCTAACATCACCCCCCCTCACTTAAGCTCTTGCTCGTCCTCGAGCAACCTAAAACCCTGCTAACCAAATAATTCACGCAAGAAATCATACAATGGAGGAATATTTGGCAATTCAATACATTACACCTATGACCATGGTTGATACCTACAATTAAGACCTTGCATACACATTTATACCTTTCCCAGCTTTCATATGCCGAAATATTAGTGACCGATTAAAAACACTCAAACAACCTACCCATAACCACCCAACCTCAAAGACCGACTCGTCGCCAATAAGCACTCTCAACTCGTGCACTCACCCAACAAGAGATATTTAATAACGTCATTATCCATCTTGAAATCATGTGCCTCACCAAAGAATACGAGGGTATTTCATCCACGCATTCAAAGGTGCATTCGAATATAATTTAAGGACATCACATATATGAACAAAAGGACCACTCACTCTCACAAAAGAAATTCATGTGCATTCCGTGGTTGTACTATAAGCTTGCCCGTAGAGTATATCTCCACTAATCTAAGCTCGCAAAGTCTAAGATTAATTAGGTCTTTACGGGTTGTAATGTAGGCTAAGGGATGGGTAGGATATTTTTTATATATAGTGACTAACCCTCCTAAGCACTTTAATACACTACACTTTACTTTCCAATAGACATTTTTCATGACCAATTCAAGCAATGCCACTAAACTATGTACAACTTGGCCCTTCTTCTTTAAACACAACTATGCATTCACTAGCCCGAATCATGATAAATATGAGGTGTATTTTCTATATATATTTCTCTCTCTCTTTTTTTTTCAACACTCTCCATAATTTAGGTTGCCCGGCTAATGATCTTCCAAAATATACATGCATCTTTGGCCTTTCTATGGTTCCACTCAAAAGCTACTCCAAATCTCGCCTTACTCTTCTAGAAACTTAAGTGCCTTCGGAGGTAAAGATTCGAAAAGATTTAATTAAGAACAAAATGGGAATCAACTTGTAATGTGGGTGCCAAAGAAAAATCTTATAGGCTCAAATGGACTATCTATGGATAATTTTAGTTATGGTGGCATAATATCTCAATGTACAATCAAAGGAACACCTACATCATCTCCTAGACTCACAAAGCTTACGTATTTCACTTCGAGTGACACATGGCAAGTTCTAGACAAACACAAGATAGCACAAAATGTAATCAAAACCTCACATCACACAATGCACATGACCCCAATTGGTACGGTTCCATTCCATCTCTCAAGTTTAGGTAAAAAATCAAAAAGTCAAGAAGTATTAAGCAATAAAGCACTACATGAACAATGAGTCAGGTAACTGAGAGAAGGCATCGCAGACATGCAATTCAATCTTTCACGACATATTTTTCATTAAAACATGTTAGGAAGGCAATTTGCATGTTATGTCCTAATAATGCTAGCACCAAACAGGTCAAAAGGCCTATTTGATACTCAATTTTTTTCCCTGTGTTTCCTAAAAGAAAATAAAAAAATAAAAGTAAAATAAAATTTACCCGGTTCAAGTTACATCCCTTGGAAAAGAAAGTTGTCCAAGAGATCCATCGTCGGAAAAAGTCCAATTTTTTTTTTTTAATTAAACTACCAAACTAATTCTACTATACTACATTGATACTTCTATTAACTACGCAATTAAAATCAAGAAGCTAGAATTTAAAAAGAAACTAGAATCTAAAATAAGAAGTTACATTACTATTAGGTACTAACATACTACTACTACTCATCAAAGGAAATTTTCCACCCCACGTAAAAAGTGCAGTGTCCCCAATGCACATAAAACAAAAATATAAAGCAAGAGGGCGGATAGAAGGAACTCCCTGGATAACTGGACCCATTCGGGTCGTAGTCGGAGCCCTCACCGTCTGAATCCTCATCTAGCAATCTACGCTCCTGCCCCGATCCACGAGACCGTGAACCAACTGTTGTGTTGTCCTCTGTAACACTCACAACGGCTAAAGGCCCATCAACCTCCTCACCGGCCACGCCCCTACCAGTAGGGGTGGGCATCAGTCGGTTCGGTTCGGTTATGAATATTATCAGTTTAGCGTATCTGTTGTCGGTTTACAAATATGATAAACCGATAAGATATTAGTTATCGGTTATCGATCATTATCGACTCGATTATCGATTTACCCGATAAGATAACTCAATCTAGAGTTAAGCAAAAAAGAGAAGACAATTCACTGGAGTTACGCAAAAAAGAGAAGAATTAACATATAGTATACTACCCAATTTTGAGTTCTAGCCACAAATAATATTTGAAGCATGTTTCATTTTGACAAATTCATGACCTGTGCAATCTCAAAAATTGATACTACAACTCCACAAGCATTCATCTCCAATTCACTTGAAATATTAGTTAACAGGAACATAATACTACAATTTTTTTTTGTTTTCTGCCAAACCATAATCAAGAGATTAATGTCATTTTCCAGAGTCCAATTGTAGCTAGAGCAACAAGAGTACTAGTACTAGTAATTCAACAGTTGTCCAAACACTACTGAAATAGTGTTAATTCGTCAACAACAGTTGTCCAAATACATTAATAACAATACAAAGTAGTACCAATTTTACCTTGAAATTAACAAGTACAAACATAATACTAAAACATGAGCACAAAATAAAGAATCGAAAACAATCAAAAATCCTATATTTTTATTATTGAACTCTACTGTAAAAAAGGAACGGAATTTGTTCTTAACAAAGAAGTAATTTTGGAATACAAACTTACGCTAAGATTCTAAGAATATGATTGTACTTTGAATTTTGAAGAAGTATTGTACAAGAATTGAATTAGAGTCTGAAGAGTGAACTGTGAAACTTCAATCTTGAATGCGGCTGGGAAATTGGGAGAAAAAGAGAGAATAATGAATCCCTAGATGTATTTATATACTTAAGGGTAAAATCCTAATTTTATTAAATCTTATTGGGTTATCGGTTAACCCACTAAGAAATTGGGCAAATCGTGGCCCGAACCAATAACCTAATAGTAAAAAATACAAAATCGTTACCGAACGGTTAACCCAATAACCCGATATCGATACCCCAATAAGATTTTTTCGGTTCGGGCTATCGGTTATACCCGATATATGCCCAGCCTTACCTACCAGGAGATTGTAGAATAGTGTTCCTATCCTCTGAAGAGTGGAGCGAGATACCCGGTAACAATCCCAAAAGCTTCTTGGTCGACTCCAATAGTGGACAATCCTGGTTCAACTTCTGGTTTTCTGCCTCTGTCACCCCTATCTTTTGCAAAAGCAAGCTCATCATACAATACATGTGACACTACAAGTTGATGTTCGATCAAAAATATATATTTTTGTATGTGAATTACTTCATATCTTACTCTATTATTGTTGGTTCTAATGTGTAATTGCAATAAATTAAACAAAATATTAGTGTTGTTATATGTAGGAGCCAATCGGAAGTGATTTGAGAGGAAAAAAGAAAGATGTGGAGGAAAAGACACTAAGTCAGTGCAGAAAATATATTCACTGAAGTAGTGAGAGATCGTTGTGAATTGCTTACGGAATTTATAAAAATGGACCAAAATTGTATGGCTATATAGTGGGCCTAATGATTATATCATTAGGATGCAATTATGGAAATATACAAATATGTAAAGGAAGAAGAAATTAAGTGGAAACAACGTTACTAGATCTAACGCCAGTCCAGCGCCCGGTGCTGGCCTGGACCATGCATTGCGGATTTTTTCTATTTCGCTCGAGATTTGTTTTTTTTGGTCTTACACACCCTTAACTCGTGTAAAAGGGGTTTTAACCTATTTTAGGAGGGGATGTTTTTGAGAGTAAAACACAAGCACATAGCTGTTGTGGAGGTCGGATTTTATCTTTTCTTCCACCAAATTTAATAATTTTTATGTTAATTGTATGATTTGTTGTTTTGCTATCATGTCTATGTGGAGCTAAACTTTACGTTCAAGGGTTGTGGTTCTTTCATGACTGTTGTTATTTGAATATTGATTATGATTTCTCATTTATCAAATTAGTTTGTTTATTCAATCTTGAGCTTAATTATTTGATTGATTGATCACCAATTAAATATTATCTACGAATCTAAAGTTGAACTCGAAAGTGGGAATCCTAGGTTGCATATAGGATTGAGTAGAGCAGGTTCCTGAACCTGGGCATTGGGGAACGGATTCACGGTTAGGATAGACATATACCTAATTGCCTTGCTTGATTGATGTATAGGAATCATGAATGCGTTCTTGTTAGTTATAATCCCATAGACATATAGGGGTTAGGTAAGCTTGAATATGCGAGTAAAAACTCGACATATTCTTATGAGCAATATTAACCATGTTAACCAATAAACCTGATAAATTAATTAGTTAATTCAACTAAAGAATACAATAGGAATGTTAGATAGCCATAACCCTAGATCGTTTTTATCGCATTGATAACGTATAAATATACTTTTCCTTTGTTCAGAGTTCACAATTTATTTTTCTTTATTGTAATTAGTTTATAATCAAATACTTCTAGGTTTAATTCTTGTTTAGATAATTAGGATAGTCTAATTTAGTTAATAGTTAATCACAAGTCCTCATGGGTTCGACAGCCAACTTTTAGCCACTTTATTACTTGACGACCGCGTATACTTGCGTGTGTGTTTGATTGCAACAAGTTTTTGATGCTGTTATCGGGGACTTAGAAATTAACTATTTTCTAGATTAGGCTTTTACTTTTATCTTTACAAGTTTTTTTTCTTCTCTTTTTGTAAATATTTTATTTTTATAACTATTTAATTTTTCTCTTAGTGTGTTTCTAGTTCTCTCAGCATGACATATTGAGATGAAATATACGGAGGTAAGGTTAACGAAGAAGACGCTTTGTTGACGAAAGACTTTTATGGCCCGTATTTTTGGGATTATCATGGCCTGACCTCTTGGAGATCTGAAACTGAATATGGGAGTAAAGGTTGATATTGGGAAGGTTATTCTCGATTAGTGGAATATTTGGAACGGCATTGTCTTCTAACAACGTTAATAAATGATTGGTCTAAGGATAGGGTTGATCTTGCACATGGAATTGACAGGTTTGACTTGGTTGTGCATAACTTAGATACAGATTTGAGTGCAAATGTTGATGCGTGTAACGCCCAACAATTTAATGATGAGTTGTGTGACGCTGAAAGAAAATCTTCTAGATCAAATTGAGGAGCTAAAACGAGAATACCAATCATTAGAATTCTTTCATGTTGGAGTTCAACCTTCTTTGATGTTCTCTAGAATGTTTGTGCCCATCTTCCAGTAGAATCTTGTGCATACAAAAATTTGGGCTGATACCCTTTATGTATGCAATGGTCCACCCAATTGCAGTCTTGCACTCCTTCAGAACTTGCAAAAGTTTCTCTACCTACACATCTAACAAACCAGATGAGATAATAACAGGAAATGTCAAACTAGGTCCCAAGAAAGCATACCTGAGGTGGGACGACAATGGTTTGAGCTCCAACTGTGGTGGCTCTTCAATTGATGGCTTAGCTGGAGGGGTATTTCTTTCTTGTAAGTTTAAAGGCTCGAATTCGAGCTATTTTTTCCAGTACCCTTGGCCTTCAAGGACAAAAACCCACTCTACCAAGTCCTCATCATCTCCATCTTATAGGTTCATCAGGAAGGCTGCTAGAGGGTCTTTTGTGTTCAGTGCCTCATCTTCCTCCTCCAAAATCACATTCACAACTTCAATCAAAGAGCAATTAGCAAACTCATTAGGTCACCGCATAGACTTCTGCACATTGGACGTTATCTCTTCATCGTTAAGTCTCATCTTTAGCTCCCCAGTTTCACATTCAATTAGAGCTCTCCCAGTGGCAAAGAATGTCCATCCTAAATTTATGGGAATCTACTCATCAACCTGGCGATCCAGATGACAAAATCTGCTGGAAACACAAACTTTCCAACCTGCACAAGTACATCATCAATTATAGTCCTCTTCAGCGTTCGGTCAACTAGATGTAGTAACATGGATGTGGGTCTTGATTTTCCGATGCCTAACATTTTATAGATTGACAATGGCATCAAGTTTATGCTCGCCCCAAATCACACAATGCTTTAGCAAAATCATAGCTGCCTATTATGCATGGGATTGTGAAACTTCATGGGTCCGGTAGCTTCTCAGTTATGGGTCTCATCACAACATCACTACATGTCCGAGTTAGTGTAATAGTTGCCAAGTTTTGAAAGTTGAACTTGAGATACATCAAGTCCTTCATTATTTTTGCATAACCGGGCATCTCCCTCAAGGCATCAATCAGTGGAATGTTCACTTAAATCTATTTCAACATCTCCAAGAATTTCTTATACTGCTCATCATTTTTATATTTGTCCAACCTCTGTGGGAAGGGTGCTGGCGGTCGCTTCTTTCTTGTGACTTGAGTTCGATCCTGCTCAAGCACTTTTTCTAATGTCTTCTCTTGCACTTTCTCAGCCTCCTTTGCAACCTCTTCTTCCTTGTTTATTTCCTCCTGGGATGGATGGATTCTTACTTATATTAGCTCAGTTGACTCATCTACCTCAATTGGTACTGGCACAAATATCTCAGTTGGCCGGCTTTCGCGAGAAATTTCTTGCTTTAGATCAAGATCTCTACCATTTCTCAGACTCACAACCATTAGCTGCTTCAGGCCCTGCTCTTTCGGGTTAACATGTGTTTCCGTAGGTAATGTCCCTGGAGGACGATTGTTAAGGGCCATGGATATTTTCCCTAGTTGAATCTCAATTCCCTTGATATCTGAGTCGTGTAATACTACCTTTTTGTTCATCTGATGTGCCTTTTCTTGCATCTAGTGGACCTTTCTTCCATGTTCCCGCTGGACCTAATGAGTTATTGCAGAATTCCTTCAATTTCAAACAACTCATCATCTTGTTGCACTATCTGTTGTTGTTGAGGTTGTTGATAGGCTAGTTGCTGATTTTGCTAATTGTACTCTCGTTGCCTTCGATAAGACACAGCCTAACCTTGTGGTATTATTGTATTGTTTCCTATATTGATGATTATGATGTCCTCAAGTCTTACCACCTTGTCTCTAGCCTCCGTAGTTGCCCACATAGTTCATATTCTCTTGATAGTTCTGATCTTCACACTTACCACTACACGAGCACACATATGTATGACTAATGCATGGTATGGATAATCCTCCATTTATCGTGTCCATAATTTGCACCTGCTTCTAGCCTGACTCATCAATATTTTTGGTTACGATACTCAATTGCATCATCATTGTATCCATATTCTCAGCCATGGAGTTGTTTGGGTCTAGAGCTACTGACTGAACTATATGAGTGATTGTAGAGTCTCTTGTAATCCATCTTAGGTTTTGAGCCATTTTATCAAGTAATACCTTACATTCTCTGAACGTTTTTCTCAAAAATGCTCCATCTGCTGAAACATCAACATTGGCCTTCAAGTTGTCTGCTAATCCCATGTAGAACCTTTGCCCCAACATCTGATCAAGAATGTCATGGTGTGGACACTTGACCAGCATTCCCTTGAACCTCTTCCACGTTTCTTGCAGTGTTTCAGCTGGTTTTTGCCAGAAGCTCAATATCTCATCAACTTGCTTGGTAGTCTTATTGGGTGGGTAGAATTTGTTCAAAAACTGTTTGAATAATTCCTCCCAAGTGGTGATGGAGTTTATGGGGAGTGAATTAAGCTAAATCTGAGCTTCTCCACTCACTGAGAATAGAAACAATAACATCCTGATTGCTTCCGGTGTCACATTTGGTTGCCTTTGCGTGACACAAATCGACAAGAAATTTTTCATATGTTGTTGTGGATCTTCAATGTAAGACATCAAGAACAATACCTTATTCTGCAACAAATGTAGAGTGTTGTTTCTAATTTGAAATGATTCTACTTGTATTGAAGGGACTGCCACTACAGTTGCCAGGTTTTCAGTAGTGGGTTGTGCTCAATCATACAAGGCTGCTTCTAGCACAGGAGGTGCCGCCCTGATTGTTCAGGTTATTCACATTGTTTCTGTTGTTTGGGTTGTGTATTACGTCACCCATGTCTAGTTAGATTCATTTTATTGAGTTCTATTATCGTTTGTTGTAACGACCCGACCGGTCGTTTTGAACTCTAGCGCGTCGTTCAGCGATTTGAGGCCATGAGCAGCTTCATTTCAGGTATTATGACCCGTGGGTGTGGTCGAAATTGAATTTCAGGAAGTTTAGAGTTGGTTCAGAAAGAAACTTCTCATTTCAGAAAGCTTAAGTTTGTGAAATCAACTAAGATTGGAATTTTGAGTAAACGATCTCTAAATCGGGATTTGAAGGTTCCAGCAGGTTCGTATGATGATTTCGGACTCGGGTGTATGTCCGAATCGGGTTTTGGATAACCCGAGAGCGTTTCAGCGCATATTATGGAAGTTAGAATTTTAGAAGGATTTCATGAATTTGGGCTTGAAGTGCATATCAGTGAGTTTGATATCCATTTGGGATTCAGAGTTTGAGAATAGCTCCGTATGGTGATTCTGGAATTGGGCGCGCGATCAGAAGTGAATTTGGAATATAGATGTCGGAATGCGACTCCGGAAGCCCGTAATGTTGAATATGACTTATCCGCAAAATTTGAAGTCATTCCGAGTTGTATAGGTCGGTTCGACGCATCGTTATAGAAATCTAGAATTTAAAAGTCCTATGTTGTGAATTCAGGGGTTTTGGGATGCGATTTTGAGTTTTAGCGATGTTTTGAGTGTTCCGTAGGCTCGAGCAAGTCCGTATTATGGTTTAGGACTTGTTGGTATATTTGGACGGGGGCTCGGGTGGGCCCAGGTGCCTCCCGGACATCACACGATGCCAAAAACTAGCTAAAACAACTGCTGGTGCAGCTGTTGCAGGTGTGACCGCAGGTGTGGGACCGCTCCCGCGGTCCTAGCCTCGCAGGCGCGAAAACCCAGAAGTCCCCCTACCTTCACAGGTGCAGAACAATTTCCGCAGGAGCAGGTCCGCTGGTGCGGAAACCTCTCCGCAAGTGCAATCCCCAGCCCCCTCGCCATTTTCTGCAGGTGCGATTCTTTTCTCGCTGGTGTGGGACAGCAGGTGCGGTCCCAGGGTCGCAGGTGCGGTAACCCCTACAGGCAGGCATATTTAAATGGTTAAACACGGGTTTTCTTCATTCTTTCTCATCCAAAACACCATTAGACAGCCTTCAAGCTTGAGCAGCACCCTCCACGACCTATATAATGCTAAGGTGAGTAATTCATCTCTATTTTCCTAATTTTTACATGTAATTCAACTAGAATTAATTACTAAAACATCAAAAATCAAAGATTTGGATAGTAAAAGTTAGGGTTCTTAAGAATTTGATAAATCACTCAATGATTGCGATGCATTCCAATAAAAGTTACGTAATCTTGATCCTTAGGCTACGAGTGAGCGACGCCTTCAATAATTCTCGATATTCGAACATGCGGGCTCGGGGTTGAAATTGGGTAATTCTTCAAGAATTGTGAATTTTGGGTTAATAGGTTAATTCTTCTTCCTTGATCATGAGTTGATGTAACTATACTATATTTGGCTAGTTGCGAGCCGTCGAGGGTAGATTTCGGAGATTCGGGCGCATCCTTGATCCGAGATGTGGTTTCGTCACGAGGTAAATCTCCTTTCTAACTTTGTGAGGGCTAATCGTCCCCCTAGGTGAATTAATTCACTACATGCTGCTATCTTTGGGGGCTACGTACGCACGAAGTGACGGGAGTCCGTGCATAGCTACTATTATGCCATGTCTGGGTTTCTTAGGACCCACTGGCATGCTTTATGTTGTACCTGTAACCCTGCCTCTACCATCGAACTGTTGATATGACCGAAAACGTAATCAAATGTTTAAAAGAAAGCTGGAGTTCATACTGTTATCCTTCTAAAGATAATTTGTTTCCGCTATAAATATATGTGTACCTGGATTAGGTTGTATCGAGGAATACCATTAAATTTGAAAAATGAGTTTAAAAAACAAATGATTTTGAAACATATGTTTCATGCTTCATTTAATACGGATTTTACTATTTTCCATGAGAAAACTATTGTTCTTAATAAAAAGTGGATTTAAATGTGTGGAAATATGTCAGCACTCGAGTCGCAGGCATGATTCGCGATCGAGGGGAAATTTATGTTAATTATATATATGAGTCAGCACACGAGTCGCAGGTATGATTCACGATCGTGGGGAGCTTTATATTTAGTATATCGAGTCAGCACACGAGTCGCAGGTATGATTCACGATCGTGGGGAGCTTTATATTTAGTATATCGAGTCAGCACACGAGTCGCAGGTATGATTCGCGATTGTGGGGAGCTTTATATCGAGTCAACACACGAGTTGCAGGTATGATGCGCGGCCGTGGGTCAGCTTATTATATCGAGTCAGCACGCGAGTCACAGGTATGATGCACGATCGTGGGTTAGCTTATTATATCGAGTCAGCACGCGAGTCGCAGGTATGATTCGCGATCGTGGGTTAGCTTATGACCTCAGTACCTGTGACTACCCTTATGACTCTGGCCGGTTGTCTTGTCCTGGTATGTGTATGATCACTTGAGTTCTGAGTCACTTATAACTGGAGTGTCAGGTATTGTTTAAGTGGAGATTTTGGTACTTGTTGTTCCTTTTTCAGTTATTATCTAGATTTCGTTATTTTCTATGTATTTTTGGCTCACTGTCTTTCATGTCTATTGTATTTCATCATATTCTGTCACATGTTGTATTGTCGGACCTTAGTAAGAAGTCTAATTTGCCCCCTTGTCACTACTTCTCTGAGGTTAGGCGGGTGACTTACTGAGTACACGTTGTTTTTGTTCTCATGCTGCACTTGCTGTGCTTTTTATTGCACAGGTACTTTCATAGCAATGTAGAGGATTCAGAGACTTAGGCGAGCTGCATCTTCCGGAGGCGATCCACAGCTGACAGAGTCACCTTCATATTGTATCTGTTTCATTTTAAATTTCCTTGTCCAATGGTATTTCAGACAGGCTTTGTAATATTTGTAAGATTCTTAGAAATTGCTCATGTACTTGTGACACCGGGTTCTGGGGACGTGTTGGGATTTATTTCATTAAACTGAATTGATGTGCTGTCATATTTAAGTTTACTAAAAATTATTTATTTGATTATGAAATGCAATAAAAGTTAACGATTTTGAAAATGTTAAAACTAGAAAGTTATTTCAATTAATTGATGTTTTGGCTTGCCTGACCTTGTGTCTGGCGCCATCACGACCTTATGGATTTTGGGTCGTGACAACGTGGTATCAGAGTGCTACGTTCCTCTAAGTCTCACGAGTCATGAGCAAGTCTAGTAGAGTCTTGCGAATCGGTACAGAGACGTCTGTACTTATCTTCGAGAGGCGACAGGGCTGTTAGGAGTACTTCCCTTCTTGATTATTCATCGTGCGAGTTGATTCCTTTGAGGCTTATGCCTATGTTCATTGCTACTCAATCTTATACGTCGCGAAGCGCTTACTATGGATCAGGAATTTGAGGAATGGGAATGGTGCTACAAATGTAATTCGAGATGCTTCCATGTGTGAATGGTCGTGGTTGTTATTATGGCCCTGTGAAAGGGTAATATATTGTTTCAGCTCAGTAGCTGTGTTTCTGGGAGCCTTAAGGCTGTGCTCAGGTAGTGATGATGGTTGTAATTGATTGTCGCGCGGTGTCGATATGATGATAGAGCGTTTGCCTGCATGTTGGGGATGATGAATTATTTGAAGGGAGGTCTTCTCAGAGTATGATTTCGAGATTTCAGTGCTTTTGTTCCGGAAGAGGGAAGGCACTGGGAGTATGAATGGATCGGTTGGGATTGATAAGGTAGTAAGACCGGGTGTCTTCAAGTGAGATGGGATATTCACCTGTGATGTGTAGTCGTCGTCATTGATCGAGTGGAATGTGTTAGGTTTATCGGTGCTATGTCTTCTTCGGTTGCGTGGGGTCAGCGTATTGAGAAGGAGTATTAAAGAATGCAGTTGGCAAAGAATGATCCTAGAATGAGGCTAGGTGGTGGTTCCATTTCTAGGAGGCCAGGTGTAAGAAGCGGAAGTCGAGCAGTTGCAAAATGGGGGAGCGGCAGCACAACTTGGAATTTGAAGATATTTATCGCGCATTAATGGGTGTCCATGAGGAGCGTATGGACTAGTAAGTTGGTAAATGAAGCAGGGTGTAGGATGGGGTATTGAAGTCGCAAAGAGCGTGCATTTCAGCATTGTTGGGAGGTGCCAGCGGGTGATTTCTACAGGTGGGTTGTCTTCTGGGGATAGGTTAGCAATGACGGGGTTGGCAGGTTCTGTGAGGGGTTCAAGTGCCTAGTCGGTAGGAGATAGGAGGTGTGAATGATGCTGGAGAATTCAAGTATTAGGGAGTCCTAGCAAGAGAATTTGGAAGGTTTGGACGGATTGGCTGAGCAAGATCGTGTTACTAAGGGAGGAAGGACCTCAACAGGGTCTAGAGTGGTGCAAAGAGTAGCTTCGGGTTAAGTGGGGGAGTCCCACCATCTGCAGTTGGGTTGTAGGATTGTCTTCGCATGGGGTTGAGGATTATCGGCGTGTAGGCAAGTTATTTCAGCTAAGGAAAAAAGAGTAAAATGGTAATTGTGCATGGGATTTGTTGAATATGTGCAGAAGTTGGCCCTGTCGGATTAGGGTTAGGCTTCGGAAGATTCAGGGTTTATGCTTAAGGCATGGGCGAGTTGTAAGGATTGTGACTCAGTCACGTGTTTCATTGAAAAAGGTGTTCCTGTGCTAGGAGAGACTTGGAGTTGATTGTATTCGGGGACAGTCAGAGTGGGTGACTCTCAATAGCGGTCCTAATGAGTTCAAAATTTAAGAATGCGACATTTAAAGATTTCAGGCAACAATATGATCGAGAATCGAGCTTTTGCAGAATAATTTCTAAGAAAGAGGAGGATGGTTGAGATGTTCTATGATATGTTTCAGCATGCATGATAATATTGGAGGAGTGAGAGAAATAGACTCCGGATTGAAGAAAAGATTATCAGAAGGTTATGAGACGGGTTACAGGATTTTGGCAGCATAGTCTCGTGAATCATGGTCATCGGGATGAGTGAGGGTTGAGCTTGCTATGGGTTGGAGGAAATTGTTATTGTTTCTAAGGCAATTGATGATGATTAAAAGAAGACAGATTGATTGGCCATGGTTGAAATCGCATGTTTGTGGCAGTGGTTGGTTCATTTGATGTGATTTAGTTATGCATGTGGTTTGTGTCGGTGCGTGCGAGGCTTGTCGTCCGTCTTAATGGATGTTATGTTAGAACATTTGAGTGCTATGTCCTGTCATGTGTAGGCGGATCCCGGAACGGTTATGGTGGTATAGACTACCACTTAAGATTTGCATGATTGGGTGATAATGGGAATTCACTCGTGTGATGAGATGGTACTCTTGAATTCAGTTAAGTAAGAAGTTTCTATATAAATAAGTGTTCACCCTATTGGTGGTTCGAAAGTTATGATGGAATTTTTGCGCTACCTCGTATTGGCATATTAGGTGCGGTAAGTAGTATGTAACTGGAAGTAAGAATCGAGATTTAGGTCCGATGATTATAAGGATGTCATGATCTCGGAAGAGCAAGACAAAGTGATTTGAAAGTTCAAAGTAAGCTGGTGTTATCTTCAGTGTCACCTGAGATTGATTGAAGAGGCTTTGTAACCTGGTCATGGGTTCTTGATGTGTTTTACGGCCTTTGTGTGGCCGGTATTATGGATGGGCAGACTTTTTGCCTTGTGTGGAAGGTCGTGGAAGCATGTCCGCGAAAAGATTGTATAAAGTGTGACATGTAGTCACTTGATGGATTTCAGATTTTGACTGAGTATAAAGAAGTGCAATATTGCTTAATTGAGAATTTACGCCTGGAGGGCGTTCGGTTCAGTTGATTATGGATTATGGGGTGTTAGTCCCGCTGATGATGGTTGTTCTCGTGTATCATGAGAGAAGGTGGGTTAATATAGACCCAGGCAAAATCTATTAGCTTAGTTGGTGCGAGCAAGGTAGCTCGATGCTTGTGGATGGATTTAAATATGATTATGGGCTCCATATGAGCCAGGCATGTTCCTCTCAATAGAGAGCTTTTCATGGAAAGATATTAGAACAGCGGGAGTTATTCCATCTTCGTCATATTCATGTGTTATTGTGATTGTGCCGTGTGAGTTGTGAAACGACTTGATAATTTCTTATGTGTTGAAGTCCCTCGTAGTGGGGATGTTATGTGAGCAGGGCAGCTCTTGAGATCCAGAGTATATATATATCTCACCTCAGTTGTGCTTGAGTTTTGTAGCCTATGGCTTTATCGGGCTTCCCAGGATGGTATTATGCACTTAGCGTGCTTGTGATCGATATTTAGTAATTGTAGTAGTGAGCAAATCAGCTCTGTATATATTTCCTTACATGAGTTTTATGTTATTTGGATCGGGTGGCACGCCTCCACGGTGATGTTATTTGGGATCGGGCGGCATGCCGCCACAGGTATGTTATTGGGATCGGGTGGCACGCCGCCACGGGTATGTTATTTGGATCGGGTTGCACGCTGCAACAGTGTGATGATGAGTAAGGTTCCTATATTTATTTTCTTATGTTTTAATTCCTATTTTCTGGTAAGAATTCATATTAGTTGCGTGAGCTGGATAGTTCCCTCCTGAGTCGTTTCTTATTATCATGTTCGTGTTATGGCCTATTGGGCGATGCGGTATTATATGAGGCTGTTAACCATGTTTGGGGTGACTTGATGTTTGAGCAGTTCGCACTAGGTGAGACGAGATTATCAGATCGGAGATCAGTGTAATAAGGTTATGTGAAGTGTATATTAAAGAACAAATACCATTATTCAGGTTCATACTAAAGTGACGATTCTAGTAAAGATGAGGTACTCAAGGATTTGTTAACTCTGCAGTTGAGTGTGGATTTCTGCGCATTTCCTCCGTCGTGGTTGTATCGCCAGCATTATAGCAGAATGTCTGTATAATTGTTATGAGGTGCATTGGGTGCATCAGGTTCATGGACCATGGCTATTAAGCTTCAGGGAGCATCATTGTGTTCAAATGATGAGTTGTGCGGTGCATGGTGCCGATTCAGCAAGGGTATGCAGTTATAATCTGGTACATAATGAGCTAGTTGATGCAGTGCTTATATATATTGGAACTAGGCCTGGCTAGAGAAATTTCAGGTGTTTGAATAAATTCTGAGCTTATTATATGGATAAAGAAGAAATCTCCAGATTTGATCAAGCTATTGTGCTCGACTGGGTTGTGGTACCACGGGCAGGTGCTCGAGATGTTAAACAGTGATTTCAGGTAACTCCAGAGCATTTCTTAGCACGTTCGAGGACGAACGTCGGTTTAATTGGGGGAGAATGTAACGACCCGACCGGTCATTTTGAGCTCTAGCACATCGTTCAGCGATTTGAGGCCGTGAGCAGCTTCGTTTCAGTTATTATGACCCGTGGGCATGGTCGGAATTGAATTTCAGGAAGTTTAGAGTTGGTTCAGAAAGAAAATTCTCATTTCAGAAGCCTTAAGTTGGTGAAATCAACTAAGATTGGAATTTTGAGTAAATGATCTCCGAATCAGGATTTGAAGGTTCCAGCAAGTTCGTATGATGATTTCGGACTCGGGTGTATGTCCGGATTGGGTTTTGGATAACCCGGAAGCGTTTCAGCGAATATTATGGAAGTTAGCATTTTAGAAGGAGTTCATGAATTTGGGCTTAAAGTGCATATCAGTGAGGTTGATATCCGTTTGGGATTCTAAGTCTGGGAATAGCTCCGTATGGTGATTCTGGAATTAGGAGCGCGATCGGAAATGCATTTGGATGTCCGTAGGTCATTTTGGAGTCATCTGGCTAAAGATAGGAATTTAAAGGTTTTTGGGAAATCCGGCCGGAAGTGGAAGTTTTGATATAGAGGTCGGAATGCGACTCCAGAAGTTGGAGCAGGTCCGTAATGTTGAATATGAGTTGTCCGCAAAATTTGAAGTCATTCCGAGTTGTATAGGTCGGTTCGACGCATCGTTATAGAAATCTAGAATTTGAAAGTCCTAAGTTATGAATTCAGGGGTTATGGGATGCGATTTTGAGTTTTAGCGATGTTTTGACTGTTCCGCAGGCTCGAGCGAGTCCGTATTATGGTTTGGGACTTGTTGGTATATTTGGACGGGGGATCGGATGGGCCCAGGTGCCTCCCGGACATCACACGAGGCCAAAAACCAGCTAAAACAACTGCTAATGCAGCTGTTGCTGGTGTGACCGCAATTGCGGTTGCCCAGCCGCGGGTGCGGGACCGCTCCTGCGGTCCCAGCCTCGCAGGTGCGAAAACCCCGGGGTCCCCCTACCTTCACAGGTGCGGAACAATTTCCGCAGGAGCGGGTCCGCTGGTGCGGAAACCTCTCTGCAGATGCGATCCCCAGCCCCCTTGCCATTTTCCGCAGGTGCGATTCTTTTCTCGCCGGTGCGGGACTGCATGTGCGGTCCCAAGGTCGCAGATGTGGTAACCCCTGTAGGCAAGTATATTTAAATGGTTAAACACGGGTTTTCTTCATTCTTTCTCATCCAAAACACCATTAGAGAGCCTTCAAGCTTGAGCAGCACCCTCCACGACCTATATAGTTCTAAGGTGAGTAATTCCTCTCAATTTTCCTAATTTTTACATGGAATTCAACTAGAATTAATTACTAAAACATCAAAAATCAAGGATTTGGATAGTAAAAGTTAGGGTTCTTAAGAATTTTATACATCACTCAATGATTGCCATGCATTCCAATAAAAGTTACGTAATCTTGATCCTTAGGCTACGAGTGAGCGACCCCTTCAATAATTCTCGATATTCGAACATGCGGGCTCGGGGTTGAAATAGGGTAATTCTTCAAGAATGGTGAATTTTGGGTTAATATGTTAATTCTTCTTCCTTGATCATGAGTTGATGTAACTATACCATATTTGGCTAGTTGCGAGCCATCGAGGGTAGATTTCGGAGATTCGGGCGCATCCTTGATCCGAGAGGTGGTTTCGTCATGAGGTAAGTCTCCTTTCTAACTTTGTGAGAGGGAATCGCCCCCCTAGGTGAATTAATTCACCGCATGCTATTATCTTCGGGGGCTACGTACGCACGAGGTGACGGTAGTCCGTGCGTAGCTACTATTATGCCATGTCCGGGTAGCCTAAGACCTACTAGCATGCTTTATGTGTGTACTTGTAACCCTGCCTGTACCATTGAACTGTTGATATGACCGAAAACGTAATCAAATGTTTAAAAGAAAGTTGGAGTTCATATTGTTATCCTTCTAAAGAGAATTTGTTTCCGCTGTAAATATATGTGTACCTGGATTAGGTTGTATCGAGGAATGCCATTAAATTTGACAAATGAGTTTCAAAAACAAATGATTTCGAAACTTATGTTTCATGCTTATTTTAATATGGATTTTACTATTTTACATGATAAAACTATTGTTCTTAATAAAAAGTGGATTTAAATGTGTGGAAATGTGTCAGCAATCGAGTCGCAGGCATGATTCGCGATCGAGGGGTGCTTTATGTTAATTATATATATGAGTCATCACAGGAGTCGTAGGTATGATTCGCGATCGTGGGGAGCTTTATATTTAGTATATCGAGTCAGCACAAGAGTCGCAGGTATGATTCGCGACCGTGGGGAGCTTTAATCGAGTCAACACACGAGTTGCAGGTATGATGCGCGGTCGTGGGTCAGCTTATTATATCGAGTCAGCACGCGAGTCGCATGTATGATGCACGATCGTGGGTTAGCTTATTATATCGAGTCACATGTATGATTCGCGATCGTGGGTTAGCTTATGACATCAGTCCCTATGACCACCCTTATGACTCCGGCCGGTTGTCTTGTCCTGGTATGTGTATGATCACTTGAGTTCTGAGTCACTTATAACTGGAGTGTCAGGTATTGGTTAAGAGGAGATTTTGGTACTTGTTGTTCCTTTTTCAGTTATTATCTGGATTTCGTTATTTGCTATGTATTTGTTGCTCACTGTCTTTCATGTCTATTGTATTTCATCATATATTCTGTCACATGTTGTATTGTCAGACCTTAGTAAGAAGTTTAATTTTCCCCCTCGTCACTACCTCTCTGAGGTTAGGCGGGCGATTTACTGAGTATACGTTCTTTTTGTACTCATGCTGCACTTGCTGTGCATTTTATTGCACATGTACTTTCATAGCAATGTGGAGGATTCGGAGACTTAGGCGAGCTGCATCTTCCGGAGGCGATCCGCAGCTGACAGAGTCACCTTCATACTGTATCTGTTTCATTTTAAATTTCCTTGTCCAGTAGTACTTCGGACATGCTTTGTAATATTAGTAAGATTCTTAGAAATTGCTCATGTACTTGTGACACCTGGTTCTAGGGACATGTTGGGATTTATTTCATTAAACTGAATTGATGTGCTGTCGTATTTATGTTTATTAAAATTTATTTATTTGATTATGAAATGCAAGAAAAGGTAACGATTTCGAAAATGTTAAAACTGAAAAGTTATTTCAATTAATTGATGTTTTGGCTTGCCTGACCTTGTGTCCGACGCCATCACGACCTTAGGGATTTTGGGTCGTGACATTTACCTTTCTTGTTTGCTGCCCGATTTGGTGCCTTAAAAGCTTTCACCGGGTCCGGTAATGCTTCGTACAATTCACCAGGCCTTGAGGAGTTTCTAGTCATGCACCTATAACACACAAGACTACAAACATTAGAGTTTCAATATTATAAATTTCAAGTAGAGAAAGCTGACTAAACTACGAATTCTGACAATTCTTTTAGCCGTAATAAATAACAACGTTAATTCTCCGTCAACGACGCCAAAATTTGATCACACCCAACAGTGCCTCCTAAGAGGTCTAGCGGTCGTTGCAAATGTAATCCGACTTACAAGTCTGGAGTCAAATCCCTCAGGGAATTAACCTACTAATTAAAACCACTAGATTCACACGAATTCAAGTAATCAACCTTCAGAAATATTATATAACGATTTGAATGTTTACTAACTAAGAGCATAGTAATTAAAATCCAGTAATTTATAACTAACAGATGAAATGTTGTGGACACGATTTGGAAAAGTGTAGGTTTATGATTTCCCCTATTGTCGGAATCCTCCCTGCTACGTTTCCTATAAATTTGCTTAAGTATTCTCTACCGATCGTGAGTACTTCGGGTGTCGTAATTCTCTTTCGAGTAACTACCAAAATTTACTAGACGTATTCTTCCAAACTATGTTAGATGACTCCAATTCACCGCTCACTAAGATCGCACCCAGGTTTCGTTATTCCTAATCCCATCTTTAAACCCTCTGTATTGATTCCTCACATACGTTAGGAGTGATGTTGTTCAACAAATACCTAAATATGTAACCTATTCCAAGCAATACACATTAAATAGGCACAGTCGATTGAGAGATCTTCAATCAACCACAATGTAAACGTAGTTGAACATATAGAGAAAAATCAAAGGCAGATCTATATTAAACGTAGTAGAAAATCATCCTCCAATAGGTTCCATCAAAACTAGATTAGAAATTTTAGCTACTCATAACCATACTAACAATCATGATAATAATTGAAAGCATTAAAATACAGATTAAGGAAGAATGGAAGAGAAAAACTCTTGCGATTCGTTGCTTTTATGTGTTCCCGTAGCCTTTTTCCTCTCCAATAATGTCTAACCCCTAAGAAATAGGTTTAGAACCTCTTTTATACATGTTGGGGGCGTGTATGGTCGAAACTACCAAGTCCTAGCCCAATTAGGACAAAATCCACCTTTAGCCGTCTGGTACCAACCAGGACACATAAATTTTTCCACTTCTGTGCTATTCTGCCATTGTCATTTTGGTTGGTGCCTGGCACAAACCTGGGCACCAAGATCATACTCCCTCCAAATTCTTCTTTTTTTTATTCACTTTGCATGCAAGTTTGCCAAATCACTTCAAATTGACTCCTACACATATAAACATCATTATTAAGCTCGAGTCACAAATATTTACACCAAAGTTAACAAGTTTGAGGTATAATGCAAGGCAAATTATATGTGAAAACATGGATTTTTAGCCTAACATCAGTAGTCTCTGAGATTCTAAAAGATGTACTACTAGAAACAGAGGTAGGACGACAACATAATACTTATTTTTATCTGGTGTTGACATTAAATTAAAAATTTTAAGTTTAACTTAAATAGAATAAATATCATTTAAAAACTATTCAAGCGATAAAGATGTGTATGAAAAACATGTATCTTGCATTTATTAATTTAATGTAAATAATCAATTGCGAATAAATTCTTACAAGAGAACAACTTAAGCAGTTTGAGGCGATGCCACACTTCTAGCCTCTACAAGCAATTTAACAACCAAAACACAAGAAAAAAAAAACTTATAAGCAATGTTCTTTGATTACTTACTTTATTTGGGTGGTAAGTCTTTGATTATTTTCGTTCTCATTGGTATTATTTATTAACATCAGATGCCAGTACACTACCTTCTTCCCTACGAATTCCACCATTATCGTTGGTCTTAAGTGTGAGGATATTTTCACCCTTAAGAGATTCAAAGAAAATATCAGAATAGTGAAGGCTAATTTTTCTGGAGATGACAATAGGGGATGGAGAGCTTTTAATGATTTGATAATAATCCGAAATATATCGACTATAATATTGGACAAAGATGTCTCAGGATTTAATTACACCTGCATGATGTATGCCTTTTTAAAATAAAATGGTATAGATTATTCTTCCCAATTTTAAGAAATTAAATGTTCGTAAATACATTTTTTTGTTACTGAGTTTGTTAATTGATGTCCAGTATACTTTATACGAAATTGAAAAAGAAATCTAATTGAGAATTTTCTCTGTTGTTGTATTATTCATTGCTTTGTACATGTATATATATATACATATATATACACACACTTACATCTGAAATAAAAAATAACAAAAAAAAAAAAAAGAGAGACTATGTACAGTTGTCCTATTTTAATTTGTCTAGCAATGACAGAAATATTCTATCTCTACGACTAACTATATTCCCTCACATGCTATTCACGTGAGGAAAGGAAGCTTCTAGTATTAAAATTATCAAATGGTGTATAATTGATCCATTATAAGTTTTTCCAAGGTCTATACTCTTCCACATGTCCCAAACATTAAGCTGAGTATAACATGGGTTATATCGAACTCAACATTTTGGTCGGAACAGAGAAGACTTCTAGGTCGTCTTCATCTTCACCCTTCTTCTCTATCTCTAAGAAAAGCTTTATGAAACTTAGAATCAGGATAGAGTTTCTTCTTCCCAACATCCCCCTCAAGTTGGAGGGTAACTTTGTGACCCCTAACTTGCTCAAAATCTCGGTATGAGAAACCCCATAAAGCGGTTTTGTGAAGAGATCTGCTAGCTGGTCTTTAGAAGGAACAAAGGATAGGGTAATTAAGCTGGAAAGGAACTGTTAACGCACAAAATGACAGTCAATCTTGGCCTTCTTTGTGCATTCGTGGAAGACGGGATTACGAGCGATGTAACTGGATGCCTTGCTGTCAGAGTGAAGAGGTATTGGGAGACTTACTAGTGCAGAGAGATATTCAAGGAGTCGTACTAACCATGTAATTTCTTGCAGTTACTCTTTTCATAGATTTGTATTCTGCTTCTGCAGAAGATAGAGAGATTGACTCTTGCTTCTTTGATTTACAGCAAATGGGTGCTCCTCCTAGTGTTATGATGAATCGATTGAAGGACCTCCTAGAATCCTTGTAAGAAGACCAATTAGCATTTCAAAAATTCAAGCAAAGAGAATGACTGTTCTGCTGAGAGGAGGATTCCTTATCCCGGATCAGAGCTTAAATATTTGACAACTTGTAAGGCAGCAGAGAAATGAGACATACAGGGTCTCTGCATGTATTGGCTGAGGGTAAGAACTACAAAATAAAGGTCCGGGCGAGTTTTATTGAGATAGTTCAACTTTCCAACCAGATGACGAAATATTATTGGATTTTTCAAAAGGTGACCATCATCAACTTGAAGCTTGGAGGAAGGATCCAGACGGGAATTGGCTCAAGGCAGATGAGAGACATCAAATTCCTGCAGCATGTCCATGGTAAATTTCCTTTGGATTACAATAAAACCTCCCTTTTCTCGCAGAATTTCCATTACTAAAAAATAATGTACGTCTCCTAGCGTGCCATTGCCTGGAAGCTTGTTTTAAACCATACAATAACTTTCTTAGTAAACAAACATGCTTAGGACTAGGAGGTGTTAAACCTGCTGGAAACCTCATGTACACCTCCTATTGTAGATCACCATGTAGAAATGCATTCTTGACATCCAATTGAGATATATTCCAGTCTCTTTTGGCTGCAATAGTGAATAAACACATTATGGTTGTCATTTTCACCACTGGTAAAAAGGTGTCACTATAATTATTCCTTCTCTTTGGATATCCCCTTGACCACTAGCCTTGCCTTCAACCTTTCAATCCTTCCATCTAACAAATGATTTACCTTGTACACCCATTTACAAGATAGAGAGTGTTTCCCTTTAGGTAATTCAACCACATCCAGGTGTGGTTATCCTCTAGAACTTTAATCTTCAAATTCATATCTTCTATCCAACCTAGATGTTGACAAGCCTGCCCAAAATTGTTAGGTTCTGTGAGAGTAGAGAGGGATTGCAACACATGCTAATTGTTGGGCGATAGAGATGAGAAGCAATATTCCCTAGGCTTACTTGGTTGAGTAAAACACATTGTTTTTACATATATGAACCTGATATTACTGCATACATAATCTTTCAAGTAGGTTGGTTTATTGGAAACTCTTCATGACTTTCTCAATGGTGTAGGCTGCTTAGGTAAAGAAACATGTGAGCTAGTATGTGGAGTATATAGGATATGTTGAAGGGAAACTGGGCTAGGAGAAAATTGGTGATGGGGAGTAATATATGAAGATCTTGGTGATGGTGAGGAGAAGATATCAGGAACTTCAGATTATGAAGAGTTATGTGAGGATTGATCCTATGAAGAAGGTGAATAGGTAATTTCTATAGTAAATGTTGAGCTTAGGAATATAGGGTGGTGTGTTGTGCTGGTTTCAACAAAAGGGAAGTGTGATTCAGAAAATTTCACATCCCTTGACACCTCTTCATGTGGACAATTCCAATAGATTATATCCCTTCTGATGAAGAGGATAACCAAGCGAAACACAAATTGTTGCCCTTTCATCAAACTTGCCTCTTCCCTGTGCTAATGTAGAGGCATAACAGAGGCATCCAAAATTTCTTAAGTGATCATAATTGTGTTTCTACTAAACAAAAACTTCATATGGTGTCTTTCCTTTAAGAACACTAGAAGGCATCCTATTAATAAGATGTGTGGCAGTTAGAATGGATTCACTCCAATATGACATATGTAGCCTGGATTGGAACATTAACCCTCTTGCAATATCTAAGAGATGTTTATGCTTCCTCTCAACAATACCATCCTGTTGAGGAGTTGCTACACAAGACACTTGGTGCAGAATTCCTTCTAAAGCTGGGAAATCTACCTCTTGTCTACCTTTTCCCAATTCTAATGCATTGTTAGATCTTATCATTCTGACTTTCACATTGAATTGTCTTTCAACCATAGACATAAAATATTTAAGCATAGGAAAAACATTTCTTTTGACACTTAATAAAACATGTTCCTCTACTATAGTCATCTACTATAGTAAGAAAATATCGGAATCCATTGTAAGTATTGGACTTATAAGGTCACCATGTGTCTACATGTATAAGGTCAAAAATATGCTTTGATTTTATGCTACTTACATGAAAAGAATTATTAGTTTGCTTAGCCTTAGAATAAACATCACAGATAAACTCAGAATTTTATTCACAATGAAAAAAATCTGAATATTTCATTGTTGAAAATGGGAGATGTCCCAATATTACATGCCAAATTTTAACGTCAGGAGTAGCATTAACTTGAATTGGACTGGAAAAACAAACAGACTCTAAAATGGAATTTCTTCCTTTTGGAATTGAAAATACATTACTACTGAATAGACATTTAGACTTAAGACTACTTGGTTCAAATAAGTAGAGTCTCTCTCTAATTTCACCAAAAACTTGTTGACTCTTCACTGAAAGGCCCTGCAACACACACCCAATAGATGTGAATATGACATTATATTTGAGTTGAATACAAAACCTATAAACTGACAATAATTTATATTTGAATTCTGGAACATGTTCATTGTTCAAGATATGACCTGGCAGAATAGAAATACTCTTATACGAGTAACATCACCTTGAAAGAGTTAGGTAAACTGATGTTCAAAGGTATAGGAAGTAGAGTTACAAACAGAAAAGAATTAGAATCAAAACACATATGCTCTGAGGCACCTGAATCAATGATCCAGGTGTCTGATTTTAGACTAGTAAACACTGAACCTGAGTATTTTAGAATAGTACTAGCAATTGCATTAGCATTGATTCTTGAATAACCTGCCTGTGCTAATTTTTCCTTCTTATACATGTGCATCATTTCTGCAATTTGTTCCTTGTTGAGTTGCTGTCCAAATTTGTTGTTGTTGTGTTCAGTGCTTTGTCCTCCTGAATTCTCATGCTCCTCGTGTGTTAGGACTGCATTTCCCTTGATTTGATTCTGATAACCTTTGTGATTGGTGAACTCAGAATCTTCTAAAAATCCAATGATTATATAGAAAACCTCTTGTGTATATCTTGTTTTTCCACAATAAGTACAAGATACATTTGGATTGTACTTCCTTTTCCCTGTAAAACTTTGCTGAGGTTTAATAAAATTTTGTCCTGAGTTGTTATATTTAGGTTCCATGGTTGTGCCTCTTTGTTATTGGTTTCTTAGTTTTTGATAATTCTTCCCATGTCCCATGATCATAAAAGCTGCAAAATCAGCTAGAAGCTAACATTAGGCTGCTTGGCCTCTCAAGCTGCCATGAATGAGATTGACTCAGAATTGAAATGTCCATTTGCATAAACTTCTCTTTGATTTTTCATCTTGCAAAAGAAGTGAATAAGAAATATCTATATTATGAAAAGGGTTCATCATGAGGATATTTCTTCTTGCTTGTGCATAGATGTCATTTAATCCCATTAGGAATTGAATCAATCTCATATCCTCAAGGGACTTAGTCAACTTGGGATTCCCTTCAAAAACACAAACACATGAACAATATATGATAACATTTAAAGCATCTAATTCATCCCACAGTCGTTTGAGCTAAGTGAAATATCCTGCAATGTCACTATTTCCATGTACTAATCCTGATAACTCCTTCTACAGATGATAAAGCTTGGCTCCATTTGATCTCCCAAATCTCTGCTCCAGGTTGTCCCAAAGCTCTTTTGCAATATATCACACTGTCACCAATATCCTTTGAGAGAGCATTTAGGATCCAAGAGATGACCATGTCATTCACACAACTCCATTTTTCATGTTCTGGAGATTTCAGATCTGGAGATTGACAAGCTTCATTGATGAAATCAAGTTTCTTCTTTGCTGACAAAGATAGGGGAATAGATCTCCTCCAACCTGGGTATCCTCTTCCATCAAACACAATGTTAACTAGAGTCATTCCAGGTGAATCAGAGTTGTTGAGATGATAAGGGTGATATCAATCATAGTTGACTTGTTTTGCAACATTGCTCGTATCACCAGTAAATGTTATGGTTGTTTCAGGCATTTTAGATTACTGATTATGATGATGAATCTGATGTAGATGAATTTGATGGTTGGACTGTTGGATCGAGCTCAGAGCATGTTGGATCGAGCTTATTGCTCTGATGCCGGTGTTGGAATTCCGGAGCGAGGTAAGTCTCCTTTCTAACTCCGTGAGGGGGAATCGTCCCCCTAGGTGAATTAATTCAATACATGCTATTATCTTCGGGGGCTATGTACGCACGAGGTGATGGGAGTCCGTGCGTAGCTACTATTATGCATGTCCGGGTAGCCTAGGACCCACTAGCATGCTTTATGTGTGTACCTATAACCCTGCATGTATCATTGAACTGTTAATATGACCGAAAACATAATTAAATGTTTAAAAGAAAGCTGGAGTTCATATTTTTATCCTTCTAAAGAAAATTTGTTTCCGCTATAAATATATGTGTACCTGGATTAGGCTGTATCGAGGAATACCATTAAATTTGACAAATGAGTTTCAAAACAAATGATTTCGAAACCTATGTTTCATGTTTCTCCTAATACGGATTTTACTATTTCCCAGAGAAAACTATTTTTCTAAATAAAAAGTGGATTTAAATGTGTGGAAACGTGCCAGCACTCGAGTCGCAGGTATGATTCGCGATCGAGGGAAGCTTTATGTTAATTATGTATAAGAGTCAGCACTCGAGTCACAGGTATGATTCGCGATCGAGGGGAGCTTTACGTTAATTATTTATCTCGAGTCAGCACACGAGTCGCAGGTATGATTTGGGATCGTGGGGAGCTTTATGTTTAGTATATCGAGTCAGCACACGAGTCGCAGGAATGATTCGCGATCGTGGGGAGCTTTACGACCAGTCAGTGTTATATACTACCTTACGACTCCGGCCGGTTGTCTTAGTCCTATTTACGTATAACTAATCATTACTGTTTCATAGATATTGACTTGGCAACAATTGAGGAAAAGAAAGTGGGAACCGTTATTTACTTTGATATTTGAGGAAAATGGGGAAGGAAATTGTTATTCACTTATTTTCAGAAATAACTCGAATTTCAGTGCCTTATATTCACATTGTACTTATCTGCCTTCACATGCCTACCGCTTTCATTATATGTTGTCATTATTACTGTTGGACCCTAATAAGTGTCTAAATTGACCTCTCGTCACTACCTCTCTGAGGTTAGGCGGGAGACTTACTGAGTACACGTTATTTTTGTACTCATGCTGCACTTGATGTGTATTTTATTGCACAGGTACTTTCATAGCAATGTAGAAGATTCGGAAACTTAGGCGAGCTGCATCTTCCAGAGGCGATCCGCAGCTGACAGAGTCACCTTCATACTGTATCTGTTTCATTTTAAATTTCCTTGTCCAGTGGTATTTCGGACAGGCTTTGTAATATTTGTAAGATTCTTAGAAATTGCTCATCTACTTGTGACACCGGGTTCTGGGGACGTGTTGGGATTTATTTCATTAAACTGAATTGATGTGCCATCGTATTTAAGTTTACTAAAATTTATTTATTTGATTATGAAATGCAAGAAAAGGTAATGATTTCGAAAATGTTAAAACTGAAAAGTTATTTCAATTAATTAATGTTTTGGCTTGCCTGACCTTGTGCCCGACGCCATCACGACCTTAGGGATTTTGGGGTCGTGAAAAATATGTGATGATGTGGGATTAATGTATTGGTGATTTTTATGTGATGTTGTGATTCTTTTCTGATTTGTTTTATATATTGCACAATTTATTTTATAAATTCAGTAAATTTGTTGATAGTAAGATATATGTTGAAATTATGAGCCTGTGGATATTTCCGGATGGATTATGATATGGGCACGAGGTGCCGGGGAAATATGATGAATTTGTTATTGGCACGTGATTGTCCGTGCAGTTATAATAGGAAATATGGGCACGAGGTGTCGTGGTTATATAATAAAAACGCTATTGGCATGTGAATTGTACGTGTAATTGTGATATGAAACGTGGGGCACGAGGTGCCGTGAGTAAATGATGATGATGATATTGGCACGTGAGTTGTCCGTGCGGTTGTGATAGAAAAATTTGGCACGAGGTGCCGTGGAAATATGAAAGTGGGATGAGACCCGTATTTTATGATTATGAAACGAGGTGTCACAGGGTGACTTTTATTTGAAAGGATTATATTCAAAATATCATTTGAAAGAATTATATTCGAAAAATATTTATTTGAAAAAAATTATATTCGAAATATATTTATTGGAAAGTATTATATCCTAAAGATTATTACTTGAAAGATTTGTAGGCGAAAGATTTATATTTGAAGGACTTGATTAAATTGATTGTACTTGTATTCATTATTTGTTGAGCAATATTTATGGTGTTCTTGTTGCCCTGATGTTTATATCACTGTTTGATTATTGTTGCCATCATTGTTATTTGTTTCGTATAATTTTTGTATGCTATATTGCACAGGTTATTAAACTAGTGAGTGTCTTGACTGTACCTCGTCACTACTCCACCGAGGTTAGTCTTGATAGTTACTGGGTACCAACTGTGGTGTACTCATACTACACTTCTGCACATTTTGTGCAAAGCCAGGTATTGGAGATATCGGACTCGAGCAGAGTTAGTGTGTTGATCGCAAGGGATTCAAGGTACTGCTTGGTCGTCGCAGTCCCTTGGAGACTTTCCATTTTATTGTACTATTAATTATTATTTCAACAGTATTGTATATTCATCCTTGAAGATCCTTTTTTGTATTCAGTTAGAGTTCGTGACTCAGTATTACCAGTCTTGGGAGGTTGGTTGATTATTTTCGCTGTTAGTTTTGTCACTTATTTCTCTTAACTCTATTTCTTATAATAAATTCTATTTTTTTTTAAAATGGCTTGAATTGTAATTGTAATCGGCTTACCTAGTCTTGGAGACTAAGTTCCATCACGACTCATGTGGTGGGATTTTGGGTCGTGACAAATTGGTATCAGAGCTTTAGGTTCATAGGTTCTACGAGTCAAGAACGAGTCTAGTAGAGTCTTGCGTATCGGTACAGAGACGTCTATACTTATCTTCGAGAGGCTACAGAACTGTTAGGAAATTTCCACTTCTTTCATTCATATCGTTTGTATTTGTTGATTGCGGGATTTGAGCCTATGTATCTCTATTCTCTCACATGTGGTGAGGACGCGTGCTACCGGGTCAGCGGAGCAGGCACCCGCACATACCGCTAGGGCCGCAAGAGGCTGGGGCCGAGGTAGAGGCCGAGGAAGAGCACGTGTCACAGCTAGAATACCAGTCAGAGCAGTAGTTGAGGAGCCGCCAGTAGCTCCAGTTGGGGGAAAAGTACTAGAAACACCTGTTGTCATCCCCGAACTTCAGGAGACTTTAGCACATTTCCTAAACATGTTTGGTACATTAACTCAGGCGGGACTGATCTCTATTTCACCAAATGTTTCACAGATTAGAGGAGTAGCTCAGACTCCTACAGCCCGTACTCTAGAGCAATAGGTTCAAATTGGGTATAGTACCGGTATAGCCTGTTATTTCGGTTCAGCCTGAGGTCAAGCCAAAGGCATCAGAAAAAGAACAAAAGAGACTTGAGAGGTTTAAGAGGTATGATCCACCTACTTTTAGTGTCACAACTACAGAGTATGCTCAAGGGTTTATAGAAAAGTGTCACTGTATCCTTCGCACCATGGGTATTGTGGAAGTAAGCGGAGTTGCTTTTACTACATTTCAGCTGTCAGGAACAACGTATCAGTGGTGGCAAGTTTATGAAGAGGGTAGACCAACCAATGCAGCACCATCAACTTGGGCTCAGTTTTCGGAGATATTTTTGAAAGAATTTGTTCCCCAGACTCTTCGATATGTGTGACACATATAGTTTGAACGGTTACGTTAGGGAACCATGACCGTGTCAGAATATGCCATCAGGTTCAGTGAGTTAGCCCGTCGTGCACCTACTTTGGTTCCTACCGGCAAAGATCAGGTCCGCAGATTCATTAAGGGACTCGACTATGATATTAAAATATGCATGGTCCGAGAGTTGCAAATCGATACTCCATTTCAGCAAGTAGTGGAGATTGCGAGGAGAATCGAGGGTGTAGTAAGTGAGGAAAAAGAGTCTAAGGAGACCAAAAGGTCTCGAAGCTTTGGGGGTTCAGCGAATTTTACTCTTCAGCTATGACCTATTATGGCAGAGGCTTGAGCAGTCGGCCAGCTCAATCTGCACATCAGATTACTCAGGGTGATCCATTAATTTCTTATAGTACACCACCAACACAAAATTCTTACAGTGGTTATTCCAGTTATCCGACATAGACTCAGTACGAGCATCCACGCCCTCAGATGGGTTGTTATGAGTGTGGTGATACTAGTCACATCATGAGAGATTGTCCTAGACTTGGAAGATGTGGATTTCAACAGAACACTCGGGCTATGGGCCCCAATGTAGTTAGTACCCCACGTACACAGCCGGTTAGGGGTGGTGGACAGGCGGGTAGAGGACGCCCTAGAGGGGGAGGCCCAGCCCATTGACATATTTGCTATGGTGTGACTGAGGCCACTACACCAGATGGTGTCGTTTCAGGTACGATCCCGATGTGTTATAAAAGGATATTTTTCCTTAATTTGATTTGGTTCTGAATATTGAGGCGAATCTCCTATTATGCTCCGCTTATGGGTGAGCTTCGTAATTTTGTGACCCACTTATATGCTTATCCTTGTTGGGAGACTTGACTATGTTAGCC
Source organism: Nicotiana knightiana (assembly GCA_005239525.1). Classification (NCBI taxonomy): domain Eukaryota; kingdom Viridiplantae; phylum Streptophyta; class Magnoliopsida; order Solanales; family Solanaceae; genus Nicotiana; species Nicotiana knightiana. The sequence continues at coordinate 34,088 of ML374854.1, forward strand.
CATGTCTCTATCATTTTTATTTTGTACACTATTGAGGACTATAAGTCCAAGTGACTTTCTATTAACCTCTACAATGTGTTTTGATGTGATTTCAGAATAATTAATTTAAATTTTATGAATTATATGTCCTATTGGTATGGGGTTCATTATGCATTGTGAAACCTTTTTATGGAATTGATTAAAAAGAAGAAAGAAAGGAAATGGAAGACTTTAGTTGGCACAATGTGCAAAATACTTGTGATTCAGAGTTGAGGACGAGATCCTCGCATTTTTATATGATGTAAAATATTTAAATTGGGCTACAAGCCGTGGTGGAAGCTATATAAGGACGAGGTCCTTGTGGTGAAAAATTTATGAGTTTAAATTCTTCCCTTGTGAAATAGTATTAATACGGAGACATGCCTGTTAGGCTTATTTGATAATTCTTTTATGTTTTTCTGAGCATATTTAACCATATTTGTGCCGTAAATATTGAGTTTTATCCTATAAGATGAGTGTCAAGGTGGCGTCAAATATGACTCGTTATTCAAGTATATAATTACGAGGTCTTCATGCCTTGTATGTTGATGTCAATGTTGTGAAAATCTGAAATGAGCTTTTGATTAATATGAGATTTATTGAGGATGCTGGAATCAATTATGAACAATTATTATGATCAAAGATGTGCTTATGGGCATATGTATAGCCAGTTGAGACTAGCACAGTGTGTTAACATGAAAGATCAGGCCTTTTGAAATTACTTGGAGTGTAAGATGTTGGCTTTAAAGTTTATAAATGAGGATTAAAGAAATAATCTCAACTAAGATAGTGTTGTCGAACTCATGCTAAATTGCGGTGACGTAGAATCACCCGCGAGTATGTGAGTAATAATACACTCAGTAATTTAATGTCCTCAGAATAATTCTTGGTACGTTCGAGGAAGAACGTATGTTTTAAGAGGGGGAGGATGTAATGATCCGACTTGTTGTTTCAAGAATTTACGCCCCATTCAGCGACTTAAGGTCTCGAGCAACTTTGTAATATGTATTATGACATGCGTGCGTGCTCGAGTTTGGTTTTCAGAAGATTCAAAATTAAATTTAAAGAAAAATTCTCATTTTGAAGCTTAAATGGAAAGAGTTGACCGGAGAGTTGACTTTTGAGCAAACGGCCTCAGAATGGAATTTTGGATGATGTCAATAGCTTTGTATAGTGATTTCGGACTTGAGCCTGTGTCCGGATTCGGATTTGAAAGTCCGTAGGACAATTCGACACATTTTGGTGAAAGTTGGAAAATAGAAGATTTTTGGAAAATTCTACCAAAGGTGGAAATTTCATAACGAGGTTGGATTTCGATTCCAAAAATTGAAACAACTCTGCTACTTCATTTATGTTGCTCGTGCAAAATTTGAAGTCATTCCGGATTAATTTGATATGTTTCGGCGCAAATATAGGAGTCGAAAGATTTGAAAACTCATAATTTGATTTGATGCGTGATTCGTGTTCGGTGTTGTTTGACGTGGTTTAAAGCCTCGATGTAACAACCCGGCCGATCGTTTTGAGAGTTAGAGCCCTGATCCCCTAATAATTGCTTTCCCCACGTTTATTTCTGTTATTGGGACTTGTCGGAGTGATTATGTAACGACCCGACCGGTCGTTTTGAGCTCTAGCGCGTCGTTCAGCGGTTTGAAGTCGTGAGCAGCTCCATTTCAGGTTTTATGACCTGTAGATGTGGTCAGAATTGAATTTCGGGAAGTTTAGAGTTGGTTTGGAAAGAAAATTCTCTTTTCAGAAGCCTTAAGTTGGAGAAATGGACTAAGATTGAAATTATGAGTAAACGACCTCCGAATCAGGATTGAAGGTTCCAGCAAGTTCGTATGATGATTTCGGACTTGGACGTATGTCCGGATCGGGTTTTGGATAACCCGGGAGAGTTTCGATGCTTATCGTGGAAAACATTTTTGAGGAATTTCATAAATTTGAGCTTGAAGTGCATTTCAGATTTATTGATGTCCGTTTGGGATTCCGAGTCTGGGAACAACTTCGTATGGTGATTCTGGAGTTGGGAGCGCGATTGGAAGTGAATTTGGATGTCTGTAGGTCATTTTGAAGTCATTTGGCTAAGATAGAAATTTGAAGGTTTTTGATAAATCCGACCGGAAGTGGAAGTTTTGATATCGAGGTCAGAATGTGATTCCGAAAGTTTGAGCAAGTCCGTAATGTTGGATATGAGAGGTCAATCGGGCGTGATTTGATAGGTTTCAGCATCGGATGTGGAAGTTGGAAAATTCTAAATTCATAAAGTTGGGATTTGAGTGCGATTCGTGGTTTTGATTTTGTTTGATGTGATTTGAGGCCTCGAGCAAGTCCGCATTATGTTTTGGAACAAGTTGGTATGATTAGACGGGGTCCCGGGGGCCTCGGGTGGATTCCGGGTGGTTACAAAATCAAGTTGAGAGCTTGAAGAGGTTGGTTTTGCTGTCATCTGGTGTGATCCGCACCTGCGAGGATTTGGCCGCAGGTGCGGAGCCATAGGTGCGGCTAAGGGTACCGCAAGTGCAATTTTGGGCTGGACCCAAGGAGGCCCCAGGTGCGGAAGTTTTGGGCGCACCTGCGGAAGCGCAGGTGCAATTAAGGGGCCGCAGGTGCGGAATTAGGCCTGGGCAAATTGTTTTTAAGCGAGAATTGGGTTATTTCTTCATCTATTTGCATATGCCATGGGCGATTTGGAGGAGCTTCAAGGAGAGGATTTCGTCAAGGATTGCAAGGTAAGTAATTTCTTCACGTTTTTAAATTTAATACAAGATTATTACATAGATTTGGTAGGGGAAATTGAGGAAAATTTGGAAAATCTTAAAGAAACCTAGAAAATGGTAATTGGGAGTTTTAGCCACGAATTGAGCATGATATTTGAGTAAATTGTATATTTGAGTTAGTAAGGCTATGGGTAGAATATATCTTCGAGAAATTTTGGATTTCCGGGCACGTAGGCCCGAGGGAATTTTGGTCATTTCACTAAGTGGGGTTGGGAAATCATATAATTTGTAATTGTTACAAATATTAGAGTATATTTTCATTAGGTTTGTCGTTGTTTGGATAGTTTTGGGGCGTTGTGCGTCCGTTGGAGAAATCGGAAGGGCTTGGAGGTCGGTTATGGAATTTCGGAGCGAGGTAAGTCTCCTTTCTAACTTTGTGAGGGGGAATTGTCCCCCTAGGTAAATTAATTAAGTATATGCCATTACTTTCAGGGGCTACGTACACACGAGGTGATGGGAGTCCGTGCGTAGTTACTATTATGCCATGTTCGGGTAGCCTAGGACCCACTAGCATGTCTTACCTGTTGTACCTGTGATCTTATGTGTGATGTTGGACTGCTAATATAATCGAAATTGTAATTTAATGACTAAGGAAGATTAGAGTTTATTTTCTAAATCATCTAAAAATAGAATTTATTTCGTTCGCGGGCAGTTGTATTTCCGAATAAAGTTGTGTTATTAAACGTTATATAAAACTCGGCAAGTGAATTTCGAAAAGTTATTTAAATACTATTTGTGGTTTTTTTTAAAGAGAAATCGGTCATTTACTTGAGTATTTGTGTTCCCGATGTATTCGGGGTGGATTGTTGATTGTGCATGTCCGCATGTGACCGCTTCGCAATTTACATTCTTCGAGCGAAGTGTTATTTCCCCAACTCTAATGGGTACGGGCCGTATGCCACGGCGGATTTAGAATGCACTTTTTGTACGAGCCGTTCGATCCTCGGCAGTGCATAGATATGATTATTATATTGAGAGGTGCACTTATGGGACGGGCCGTTCGATCCTCGGCAATGCACAGAGAGGATTATTATATTGAGAGATGCACTTTTGGTACAGGCCGTTCGATCCTCGACAATACATAGACATGAGTAGTTTATTGAGAGGTGCACTTTTGGTACGGGCCATTCGATCCTCGGCAGTGCACAGAGTGATTATTATGACGGCTCAGGCCGGTTGTTCTTATCCCGTAAGCGCATGCTAAATTGTTAAATGTTTTCTACATGATTTTGAAGTGATAAGATATTCGGGAGAAAATGAAGAAGTAGTTGTTGATTTATGATATTTGGGGGAAAACAAAGAGGAAATTGTTTATTTAAGATATTTGGAAAATAATGAGAAAGTGGTATTTGTTGTTTATTTACAGTATTTACTTGGAGTTCAGTGCCTTATATACATGTTGTTTTACTTCCTTTACATGCCTATCGTGTTCATCTTACACTGTTAATTAATTTGTTAGCTCTTAGTGAGTGTCCAATGCGACCTCTCGTCACTACCTCTCTGAGGTTAGGCGGGCGACTTACTGAGTAGACGTTATTTTTGTACTCATGCTACACTTGCTGTGCATTTTTATTGCACAGGTACTTTCATAGCAATGTGGAGGATTTTAGAGACTTAGGCGAGCTGCATCATCCGAAGGCGATCTGCAGCTAACGGAGTCTCCCTCGTACTGTATCTACTTTCAGTTTATATTTTCCTTGTCCAATTTGTATTCCTGACAGGCTTTGTGATGGTTGTATAAATTCTTAGAAATTGCCCATGTACTTGTGACACCTGGTTCTGGGAAGTGTTGGGATGTGGTTGCTAAATTGTAATATTTAAATCAGTGTTTTATTCGACAGAGTTCATTTAGTTAATATATAGTAAAGTGAAAGAAAATGTTTTCATAAATGTTAAGAGTCTGTACTTATCTTCGAGAGGCTACAGGGCTGTTAGTAGTACTTCTCTTCTTGATTCCTCATTGTGCGAGTTGATTCCTTTGAGGCTTATGCCTATATTCATTCCTACTCAATCTTACGCGTCGCGAATAGCTTGCTATGAATCAGGAATTTGAGGAATTGAAATGGTGCTACTTATGTAATTTGAGATGTTTCCATGTATAACTGGTTGGGGCTGTTGTTATGGCCCTGCAAGAGAATAATATGTTATTTCAGCTCAGTAGCTGTGTTTTCTAGGAGCCTTAAGGTTGTGCTCAGGTAGTGATGATGCTTGCGATTAGTTGTCGCGTGATGTCGATATGATCATAGGATGCTTGCCTGTATGTTGGGGGTGATGAATGGTTTGAAGGGAGGTCTTCTCAGAGTTTAGTTTCGAGATTTCAGCATTTTTGTTCTGGCAGGGGAAAGGCATTTGGATTCTGAATGGTCCGGTTGGGGTTGATAAAGTAGTAAGTCTTGGTGTCTTCAAGTGAGGTGGGATATGCACCTGTGACGTGTCGTCATTGTCATTGATCGAATGTAATGTGTTAGTTTGGCGGTGCTATGGTTTCTTCGATGGCGTGGGGTCAGGGTATTGATAAGAAGTATTGAAGAAAGTGGTTGGCAGAGATCGTGAGGTGCGATGGTTCAGTACCAGATAAGTGTTGATAATAAATGCAGCTAGAGCAAGATGATCTTCGGAGAGTGTGAAGTCGTGGTGATCTGCTGGTTTGGCTACAGAGAATGATCCTGGAGTGAGGCTAGGCGGTGGTTCCATTTCTTGGAGGCCAAGCGTAAGAAGTGGAAGTCGAGCGGTCGCAAAGTGGGGGAGCGGCAGCATAGCTTGTAGTTTGGAGATATTGTCGCACATTTAATGGATGTCCATGAGGAGCGAACGTACTAGTAAAGTTGGTAAGTGAAGCAGGGCGTAGGATGGGGTATTGAAGTCGCAGAGAGTGTGCATTTCAGCGTCTTTGGAAGGTGTCCGCGAGTGATTTCCACAGGTGGGTTATCTTCTGTGAATAGGTTAGCGATGGCGGGGTTGGCAGGTCTCGGTGAGGGGTTCTAGTGGCTATTCGGTAGGAGGAAGAATGTGTGAATGATGCTAGAGAATTTGAGTACTTAGGGAGTGTTAGCAAGAGAATTTGGAGGAATTGGACGGATTGGTTGAGCAAGATCGTGTTATCAAAGGAGAAAGGATCTCGGCGGGGTCTATAGTGGTGCAAGGAGTATCTTCGGGCTAAGTGGGGGAGTCCCACCATCTGCAGTTGGGTCGCAGGATTGTGTTATCATGGTGTTGCGGATTGTCGTCGTGTTGGCAAGTTATTTCAGCTAAGGGAAAGGAGTAAAATGGTAATTGTGCGTGGGATTTGATGAATATGTGCAAAAGTTGGCCCTGTCGGGCCAGGGTTAGGCTTTGGAAGATTCAGAATTTTTCTTAAAGCATAGATGAGTTGTCATACTCGGTCGCGTGTTTCATTGAAAAGGGTGTTCATGTGCTAGAAGAGCCTTGGAGTTGATTATATTTTGGGCCAGTCAGAGTGGGTGACTCTCAATAGCGGTCCTAGTGAGTTCAAAAGTCAAGAATGCGGCGTTTAAGGATTTCAGGCAGCAGTATGATCAAGAATCGAGCTTTCGCAGAGTAATTTCTAAGAAGAAGGAAGATGGTTGGAATATTCTATGATATGTTTCTGCGTGCAGAATAGTATTGGAGGAGTGAGAGAAATAAACTCCGGATTGTAGGAAGATTATCAGAAGGGTATGAGACGGGTTGCGGGACTTAGGCAGCATAGTCTCGTGAATCAAGGCAACTCGGGATGAGGGAGGATGGAGTTTGCTATGGGTTGAAGGAAGTTTCTATTATCCCTGAGGAAATTGAAGATGATTAAAAGCAAATAGATTGATTAGCTACGGTTGAAATGGCACATATTTGGCAGTGATCAATTCCTCCGGTGAGATTAGTTATGCATGTGGTTTGTGCCGGTGTGTGTGGGGTTTGTCGGCCGCCGTAATGGATTCCATGTGGGGGCATTTGAATGTTGTGGCCTGTCAGGTGTAGGTGGATCCCGGAAGGGTTATTGTGGTATAGATTACTACTTAAGGATTTGCATGTTGGGTGATTGTGGGAATTCACTCGTGTGTTGAGATGGTACTCTTGAATTGAGTTAAGTAAAAGGTTCCTATATGATGAAGTGTTCACCATATTGGTGGTTCAGAAGTTATGATAGAATTCTTGCGCTACCTCATACTGGCAGGTTAGGTGCGGTAAGCAGTGTGTAACCGGGAGTAAGGATCGAGATTGCGGTTCGGTGTTAATAAGGATGTCATGAGCTCGGAAGAGCAAGAAAAAGTGATTTGAAAGTTCAGAGTAAGCTGGTGTTATCTTCAGTGTCACCTGAGATTGAGATTTGGTGGAAGAGGCTTGGTACCCTGGTTATAAGTTCTTGAATTATCTTACAGTGTAGTATGGCCAGTGGTGGATGGGCAGACTTGTTGCCTTGTGTGGAAGGTCGTGGAAGAATGACTGCGAAAAGATTGTATAAAGTGTGACATGTAGTCACTTGATGGATTGAAGATTTGGACTGAGTATAAAGAAGTGCGATGTTGCTTATTTGAGAAGTTATGCCTTAGAGGCGTTCAGTTCATTTGGTTGTGGATTGTGGGGTGTTTTTCCCTGCTATGATGGTTATTCTTGCATATTATGAGAGGAAGTGGGTCAATGTTGACCCATGTAAAGCTATTAGCTTAGTTGGTGCGAGCAAGGTAGACTCGATGCTTGTGGATGGATTTAAATATGATTATGGGCTTCATGTGAGGCAGGTATGTTCATTTCTGTATGGCTCTCTTCAAGGAGGGGTGTTGGGATATTAGGTGTTGTTCCGTCTTCGTCAAATTCATGTGTTATTGTGATTGTGCCGTGCGAGTTGTGAAACGACTTGATAATTTCCTATATGTTGAGGTCCCACGTAGTGGGGATGTTATGTGAGCAGGATGGCTCTTGAGATCCAGAGTATATATATATATATATATATATATATATATATATATATATATATATCGCACCTCAGTTGTGCTTGAGTTTTGTAAGCATATAGCTTTATCAGTCTCCCCAGGATGGCATTATGCACTTAGCGTGCTTATGATCGATATTCAGTAATTTGTAATAGTGAGCAACCCAGCTCCATGTTTATATCTTCTTATGTAAATTCTATGTGTGGATCGGGTGGCACGCCGCCACAGGTATGTTATTTGGATCGGGTTGCACACCGCAATAGTGTGATGATGAGAAGGGTTAATACATATTTAATTTTCTTATGTTTTACTTCCTATTTTCTGAGAAAAGTTCATATTAGTTGTGTGAGTTGAAGAGTCCTTTCCTGTGTCATTTCTTATTTATCATGTTCGAGTTATGGTCTATGGGCGCGATGTGGTATCATGTGAGCCTGTTGATCATGTTTGGGGTTATTTGTTGACTGAGCAGTTCATAATGGGTGAGACGAGATTATTGGATAAGGGATCAGCGCGATAAGGTTATGTGAAGTGTATATCAAAGAAAAAATACCATTATTCAAGTTCATAATGAAGTGATGATTCTAGTCAAGGTGAGGTATTCAAGGATTTGTTGCCTCTGCAGTTGGGTATGAATTTCTGCACATTTCCTCCGTTGTGGTGGTATCGTCAGCATTATAGCAGGGTGTAAGTATATATCATGAGGTGCATTGGGAGCATTAGATTCGTGGAATTTTGGCAATTAAGGTTCAGGGAGTGTCATTGTGGTCAGATGATGAGTTATGCGGTGCATGGTTCTGATCCAGCAAAGGCATGTAGTCATGTTCTAGTATGTCATGTGGTAGTTGATATGGTGTTTATATGTTGGAACTAGGCCTGGTAGAGAAATTTCAGGTGTTTGAATGAATTCTGAGCTTATAATATGGATTAAAGGAGAAATCTTCAGATTTGATCAATCTAATGTACTCAACTGGGTTGTGGTAGCATAGGCAGGTGCTCGAGGTGTTAAACAATGATTTCAGATAACTCCAAAGCAGTTCTTGGCACGTTCGAGGACGAACGTCGGTTTAAGTGGGGGAGAATGTAACGACCCGACGGGTCGTTTTGAGCTCTAGTGCGTCGTTCAGAAGTTTGAAGTCGTGAGCAACTCCATTTTAGGTGTTATGACTTGGAGGTGTGGTCATAATTGAATTTCGGGAAGTTTAGAGTTGGTTTGGAAAGAAAATTCTCATTTCAGAAGCCTTAAGTTGGAGAAATGGACTAAGATTGAAATTTTGAGTAAACGACCTCCGAATCAGAATTTGAAGGTTCCAGCAGGTTCGTATGATGATTTCGGACTTGAGCGTATGTCCGGATCGGGTTTTGGATAACCCGAGAGCGTTTCGATGTTTATAGTGGAAGTCAGCATTTTTGAGTAATTTCATAAATTTGATCTTGAAGCGCATTTCAGAGTTATTGATGCCCGTTTGTGATTCCGAGTCTGGGAACAGCTTCGCATGGTGATTCTGGAGTTGGGAGCGCGATCGGAAGTGAATTTGGATGTCCGTAGGTCATATTGAAGTCATTTGGCTAAGATAGAAATTTGAAGGTTTTTGAGAAATCCGATCGGAAGTGGAAATTATGATATCGAGGTCGGAATGCGATTCCGGAAGTTTGAGAAGGTCCGTAATGTTTTATATGACTTGTGCGCCAAATTTGAGGTCAATTGGGCGTGATTTGATAGGTTTCAGCATCGGATGCAGAAGTTGGAAAATTCTAAGTTCATAAAGTTGGGATTTGAGTGCGATTCATGGTTTCGATGTTGTTTGATTTGATTTGAGGCCTCGAGCAAGTCCGTGTAGAATATATCTTCGAGAAATTTCAGATTTCCGGGCACGTGGGCCCGAGGGCATTTTGGTCATTTCACTAAGTGGGGTTGGGAAATCATATAATTTGGAATTGTTGCCAATATTAGAGTATATTTTCATTGGGTTGTCGTTGTTTGGATAGTTTTGGGGCGTTGTGCGTCCGTTTGGAGTCATCGGAAGGGCTTGGAGGCCGGTTATAAAATTTCGGAGCGAGGTAAGTCTCCTTTCTAAGTTTGTGAGGGGGAATTGTCCCCCTAGGTGAATTAATTAAGTATATGCCATTACTTTCGGGGGCTACGTACACATGAGGTGACGGGAGTCCGTGCGTAGCTACTATTATGCCATGTTCGGGTAGCTTAGGACCAACTAACATGCCTTACTTGTTGTACTTGTGATATTATCTGTGATGTTAGACTGCTAATATAATCGAAATTGTAATTTAATGACTAAGGTAGATTAGAGTTTATTTTCTAAATCATCTAAAAAGAGAATTATTTCCTTCACGAGCAGTTGTATTTTCGAATAAAGTTGTGTTATTAAACGTTATATAAAACCCGACAAGTGAATTTGGAAAAAGGGATTTAAATACTATTTGTGGTTTTTTAAAAAGAGAAATCGGTCATTTACTTGAGTATTTGTGTTCCCGACGTATTTGGGGTGGATTGTTAATTGTGCATGTCTGCATGTGACCGCTTTGCAATTTACATTCCGCGAGGGGAGTGTTATTTCCCCTACTCTAATGGGAGCGGGCCGTACACCACGACGGATTTAGAATGCACTTTTGGTACGGGCCGTTCGATCATCGGCAGTTCATAGATATGATTATTATATTGAGAAGTGCACTTATGGGACGGGCGGTTCGATACTCGGCAATGCACAGAGAAGATTATTATATTGAGAGCGGGCTGTTCGATCCTCGGCAGTGCATAGACATGAGTAGTTTATTGAGTGGTGCACTTTTGGTATGGGTCGTTGGATCCTCGGCAGTGCACATAGTGATTATTATGACGGCTCAGACCGGTTGTTCTTATCCCGTATGTGCATGCTAAATTGTTAAATGTTTTCTACATGATTTTGAAGTGATAATATATTTGGGAGAAAATAAAGAAGTAATTGTTGATTTATGGTATTTGGGGGAAAACAAAGAGGAAATTGTTTATTTAAGATATTTGGAAAATAATGAGAAAGTGGTATTTGTTGTTTATTTCCAGTATTTACTTGGAGTTCAGTGCCTTATATACATGCTGTTTTACTACCTTTACATGCCTATCGTGTTCATCTTACACTGTTAATTAATTTGCTGGCCCTTAGTGAGTGTCTAATGCGACCTCTCGTCACTACCTCTCTGATGTTAGGCGGGCGACTTACTAAGTACACGTTATTTTTGTACTCATGCTACACTTGTTGTGCATTTTTATTGCACATTTACTTTCATAGAAATGTGGAGGATTCACAGACTTAGGTGAGCTGCATCATCCGAAGGCGATCCGCAGCTGACGGAGTCTCCCTCGTACTATATCTACTTTCATTTTATATTTTCCTTGTCCAATTTGTATTCCGGACAGGTTTTGTGATGTTTGTGTAAATTCTTAGAAATTGCTCATGTACTTGTGACACCGGGTTCTGGGAAGTGTTGGGATGTGGTTGCTAAATTGTAATATTTAAATCACTGTTTTATTCGACAAATTTCATTTAGTTAATATGTAGTAAAGTGAAAGGAAATGTTTTCATAAATGTTAAGAACCAGAAATTGTTTCAATTATATAAATGATTGGCTTTCCTGACAATGGTGTCCGGCGCCATTACGACCTTAGGGATTTTGAATCGTGATAGATTAGCTATGAAATTCAGAGAGCTTTGGGACACTTAGTCCCTAATTATGAGTTTAAGCCTTAGAAATTGGACCGTAGTCAGAACTGTGTGAAGAGGGGCCCAGAATGGAATTATGTCGACTCGGTTAGCTCCGTTGAGTGATTTTAGAGTTAGGAGCGCGTCCGGAATGTGTTTTCGAGGTCTGTAGTAGATTTAGGCTTGAATTGGCGAAAGTTAGATTTTCGACAATTTCGCCCGATAGGTGAAATTTTGATATCGGACTCGGAATAGAATTCCTGCTGTAGGTTCGTGGTGTCAATGTGACCTGTGTGTCAAATTTGAGGTCATTCGGAGTAGTTTTGACATGTTTCGGCATCGTTTGTAGGTTTGGAAAAAATCCAAATCGTTAGGCTTGAATCCGTGTGTAATACTTGTTTTTGGTGTTATGTGATGTGATTTGAAGGCTCGACTAAGTTTGAATGAGGTTATGGGACTGGTTGGTGGTTTTGGTTGAGGTCCCGGGGGCCTCAGGTGTGTTTCGGATGCTCAACGAGTCATTTTTGGACTTGTGGTGATTGTTGTTTTGTTGGTGTGAGTACATCCAGATTTTCTTCATTGCGATCGCGTGAGGGAGTACGCGATCGCGTAGAGTAAGTTGGAGGCCAGTCAGATTTATGCATTGCGATCGCATAGTATGGAACGCGATCGCGTAGTGTAGGCAGCTTGGTCATCGCGTTCGCGTGGGCTAGGCCGCGTTCGCATAGAAGGAGTGAGGTAGTAGTGGAGTTGAACTTTTTCTCTTCGCGGTCGCGTGAGCCCAGTCGCGTTCGCATAGGGTCTAAGGAGTTAGTGCATCGCGTTCGCGTGAGTATTTACGCGTTTGCGTAGAGTAAAATTTTGAGGCGCGAAATTTGTTCCTCGCGATTGTGATGGTTCTTCCGCGATCGCGATTAAGGAAAATCTGGGCAGAATAAAAATGTTCAAAATTGAGGGTTTAAGTCATTTTTCACAATTTGGACTTAAGAGCTGGGGATTAGGCGATTCTTGGAGGGATTTTCACGTGGGTGTTTGGGGTAAGTTATTCTTACTTAGTTTCGATTAATTTTCGCTAATCTATGCTTAATTTTATCATCTAATTTCGAAATTGGGAAAAATTGGGAAAAGTTCTTAGGCCGAACTTTTGGGTTTTGATCAAGATTTTTGTATCTGATTAGTGTAAAATTGGTATGGTTAGACTCTTGGGCGAATGGGTGTTCGGAATTTTCTGATTTTTACCCGATTTCGAGACGTTGGCCCGGGGGGATTTTTTGGACAATTTTTCCTAATTTCGCGCTTTAGATTGGAATTGATTAGTCGAACTAGTTGCTTGTAGTGATATGTACATTATCTAATTTATTTGAATAGATTCAGGCCATTCGGAGTTGTATACTCGTAGCAAGAACGTGATTTCGAGTTGATTGAGCAGTCGAGGTAAGTGGCTTGCCTAACCTTGATATGGAGACTTCCCCCTTAGGATATTTGATACTAATTATTTTATGGGCTCCGTGTACGTGAGGTGAAGAGTACGTACACGGGCCATTTTTGCAAAAATCTCCTTTTTCCCTTCCTAAAACATAAATTGGTTCTCCTCTATGGACTTGCTCTAATATGATATATTGTTTAGCTTAGATTAGGAAAGCATGATTACGTATTTAAATGCCTACTTGATCTTCTGTGCGCCATGCTTAGTTAAGCCCTTATTTTCTTTATCTGTGATTAGTATAAACTGTGTAATTTCGATGTTATGCTTGTCATTCATCCTGCATAGCATATTTAAATTGGGACTACAGACATATTCCGGGAGATCCCCCTATACTGCATAATTATTTTGGGACTACGGACGTATTCTAGGAGATCCCCATGTACTACATATTTATTGTGGGACTACGGACGTATTCCGAGAGATCCCCCTGTACTGCATAATCATTTGGAACTACGGGACAGTATCCCGAGAGATTCCACTTTGTGATACATTGTGTTGAGCCGAGGACTCTCTTTACTGTAAAACTTTATATTATTTTCTTAAACTGCTTACTGTAGACATTACCTATCTTTTGTACTATTTTACATTGATTTATATAGAAATCCGGTAGAGCCTTAACCTGATCGCGTCACTACTTGACTACGGTTAAGCTTGGCACTTACTAGGTACCAAATGTGGTGTACTCATGCCCTTTCCTGCACATGTTTTCGTGTGCAGATCCAGGTACAAGTTATCATCGTCGTGGTTAGTCATTGCTGATGATTCTAGGAAACTGCAAGGTCTTTCTGCCGCGTCCGCAGAATCCTCCGAGTCCCCTTCCATTCTATCTTATAGAGATTTTTCTTATGTACTTTCCAGTTTTTCTTAGAGATACATTAGTGTTCGCAACTTGTGATTGTATGTGACATTCTGGGTCTTGGGGAGTTATATTTTGTATGAGCCGAGTGGCCAGTATGCTATTTATATCATTGCCCTTATTCCCTTTATTTCTTGTGTTTTATTTCAATTTTTTCCTTTATAGTAGGCTTACCTAGTCGTAGAGACTAGGTGCCGTCACGGCATCTTCGGAGGATAAATCGGGTCGTGACACTCGAGTAAGTTCGTATTGTATTTTAGGTCATGTTGGCATATTTGGTTAAAGTCCCGAGGGCCTCGGGTGGATTTCGGAAGGTTAACGGAGTTGATTTTGGATATTGAAGCTACTAATTTTTTTCTGCTATTCTGGACAGAAACTGGTGCATCACTTCTGCGATGCCTTGGTCGCAGAAGCGTGAAACTCGTCGCAGAAGCAACTGGAAAGGGGGCTGGGCAGTGCTGGGCATTCATCACAGAATCGAGCTCGCATGCGTGATAAATCTGCTGCAGGTGCAAAACTGGGCAGCAACATAAGGAACAAAAATCAGTCATTTTTCCATTTTTTGATTGGGACTTTGGGAGCTTATATCTCGCAATCTATTAAGAACTTTTAGATTGATGTTTTATACGTCAATACCACACAAGAGGGGGGGGGGTGATTTGTATGGTGTCCAATTTTCGAGTGTAGTCTCTATAGAAGAACCTGGTTCTTCTTGGTGTTCCAACTTCTACAGTTTGCTGAAAAGTAATTGCAGAATTGAAAGAACACAACAATTTTTACGTGGAAAACACCTGGCTCAAAGGTGAAAAAACCACGACCTACTTCCCATTAGGATTTTCCCAAACTCTTCACTATATCATTGAGCCAAACATCATTTACAAAATAAACTCATTTGTAAACTTAAGGACTAACTCTAATCCCTTTGTGGCAAACTAGCCTCTAGCTATTTGCGACAAACTTCAAGTTAACTCTAACTTGAACAGTGTGTACCTATTACAATTGCTTCTAGATAAAGCTGAAAGATACAATATGTAATCACCTACTACAAATAACTAGACTCAAAAGACAACAAATGGAACTGGTTCTTCTAGTTGGTTCAAGTAGCTTTTGTGTCGCACAAGGATTCTGCTTGCAAAATTACTTTTGTAATTTTTCTTTCAGTTCTTGTTTCACTTCTTTGTTTGTGCGTAAAAAATTCAGCAGGAATGCTTCAACATTTTATAGAGTCAGTAGTTGATACATTTTTGTTCAGTTCTAATGCAACTCTTCCTTGGTGGAAGAGTTTGTGTTTATCTCAACTGTCTTGATCTTAATTCTGTCCTACCTGAAATCGAACTCCATCTTCTTATCAATTTGCAACCTTTTCGCTTAGGATATAACCTCTTAGTTCATAGATAATGTTTATCTCCTGTGCATGGACGCTTCTCGTGCCAATGGATCTGTTTGACTATGTTTGACTATATTTGCCCTGATGGACCTGGTTTAACTGGGTTGGCATTTGTCAATCTTCAAAACCATGCAGTGAATTGATTCAACATAGATAATCCAAATTAAAATTGTAGCCCTTTGTGTCTAGTTTTCAGAAATTCAAACCATTTTTCATTTGGAGTTGTGTACAAAAAGTTATTGTTAATACACCAAAGGCTGTCTGTAAAGAGTTTTGAAATCGCCAGAAATTTCTGTTTCACGGTGCTGACTTTGGAAGCTTATATCTCGCCATATATAAGGAATTGGGTGATGAGAAACACAGTAAAGTTGTATTCCTTGGTGTCTAGTTTTCAAAAAGTTAAACCATTCATCATTTGGACATTCTTACAGAATGTTATGACCGATTTAGTGAAGGTCGGTACTGCCTTTTGTTTTGGCTGAAAATAATGAGCAAGTCGCATTTCATAGATGCGACTTGCCCGAAAAGAAGCTTATATTCTAGAGTTAGCCATTTTTATTCACTCTTGACGATTTTAGAGCTCGGGAGAAGCAGTTTTCAGCAGATTTTTCAAGGAAAACAGTGGGGTAAGTGTTCCTTAACCTATATCGATTATATTTCATGATTCCATACTCATTTACATTATGATTCTGTGAATTTATGGAAGAAAAATCAAGATTTTTGCAAAATCTTCCAAAAACGAAAATTTAAGAGTTGGAGGTCGAGTTGTTATCGGAATTTGATAAAATTGGTATGGTTGAACTCATATCGGAATGGGTGTTCGGATTTCGTGAAAATTATGTCGGATTCCAAGAGGCAGGCCCCGCGTTAACTTTTGGTTGACTTTTTAAAATAAAATTTTAAGTCGATGTTATATTATCCGAAATTGTTTTCGATGAATTCTAATGAAGTTATAAACTTAATTTGGATAGATTGGAGCTATCCGGAGGTTGATTCAAGCAAGAAGGTGATTTTGGAATATCGACCTAACTTCAAAACGGTAAGTATCTTGCCTAACCTTGAGTAGGGGTATTACCCCTTAGGAATGAAGTCTTTTGTGAAAATTGTATGAATGAAAACTATGTACGCGAGGTGACGAGTACGTACTTGGTTTATATGTGCAAATTATATCCGTTAAAATTCATAGACACCCTTATGTACTTAAGTAAAAAGTTATTGGAACTTAGTAAATCCTTGATTTGTCATGCCTCATTCTTTGTCTGTCGGGTTTGTATTTATATGATAATTTTGTGTAATTGTCATTCGGATTTTCATGTGAATTCCGTGTGTTTGTTAATTTGATATTTCTTGGGAATAATTATATTATGAATTTTTTCATCTGTGAAGAATTAATTAAGTTTAAATTGAGGTATTAATATATATATCAAAAATTTGGGTTAAAAGGTGTCGTTTATGCTGAGTTAATTTTCCATCTTTGTTGTTATCGAGGTTTAATATACATTGTGTGGAGCCTAGGGCTATTGGATGTGAAATTATTTAATTTTGTTGTATCTTTGAAATTTAATTGTGGCATATGGACAATTTATAATATAAATTGTTGTTTTGTATTGTCGTGGTAATATCCGTGCAAATTGTTGTGTGATTTGGGTTATTGTTATGCAACGGATAAGAGTGGCATTTCACTATGGTTATGTGTATTGCGATATTGTCTGGGCGGAGCGATAAGGGTGACTATTAAACGGAGCGATAGGGAGGCTAATACATGAGCGATAAGGGTAGCTATTATATGAGCGATAAGGGTGGGTATAGGAGAGATAATGGTGGCTATTTTCAGAGTAATATGTGCTGGTGTGGGATTAATGTATAGGTAATTTTTATGTGATTTATTTTATATATTGCGCATTTATTTTATAAATTCAATAAATTTGATAATAGTCAGATACATGTTGAAATTATGAGACTGTGGATATTGTCAGACGGATTATGATATGGGCACGAGGTGCCGGGAAAATATGATGAATTTATTATTGGCACGTGAATTGTCTGTGCAGTTATAATATGAAATATGGGCACGAGGTACCGTGCTTATATAATAAAAATGATATTGGCATGTGAATTGTCCGTGCAATTGTGATGTGAAATATTAGCACGAGGTGTCGTGAGTAAATGATGATGATATTGGCACATGAGTTGTCCGTGCAGTTGTGATAGAGAAATTTGGCACGAGGTGCCGTGGAAATATGAAAGTGGGTTAAGACCCGTATTTTATGATTATGAAATGAGGTATCACATGATGACTTTTATTTGAAAGAATTATATTCAAAATATCATTTGAAAGAATTATATTCGAGAAATATTTATTTGAAAGAATTATATTCGAAATATATTTATTAGAAAATATTGTATCCTAAAGATTATTACTTGAAAGATTTGTAGGCAAAAGATTTATATTTGAAGGACTTAATTAAATTGGTTGTACTTGTATTCATTATTTTAGCAATATTTATGGTGTTCTTGTTGCCCTGATGTTTATATCACTAGTTGATTATTGTTGCCATCATTGTTATTTGTTTCGTATTATTTTCGTATGCTATATTGCACAGGTTATTAATGAAACTTCCCATAGCGGCATTTTATGATTGATGACTTGCGGGGACTGGTGGTCCGGGATTCGGAGGTGTTTAGAGTGCAATAGGAACAATCGGTTCCTTAAGGTTGGCCTTTAAGGCCAAGTTTGACTTCGGTCAACATTTTGGGTAAATAACCTCGGAATCGAGTTTCGTCGATTCTGGTAGCTTCGTGTGATGATTTCGGACCTGGGCGTATGTTCGTAGTGGGTTTTTGATGATCCAGGGGCATTTCAACGCCCAATATTGAAATAAGAAGTTTCTTAAGTTCATATTTTGGTTTGGGACGTGTTTTTGTGTTATCGAGGTCCGAACGGAATTCTGAGACCGGGAATAGTTCCGTTATGTTAATTATGACTTGCCTGCAAAATTTGGTGTCATTCCGAGTTGTATAGGTCGGTTCGGCACGTTGTTAGCGAAGTCCAGAAAACTTAAAGTTCTTAAGTTTGGTTCTTGGGGTTTGGGGGTGTGATTTCGAGTTTTAGCATTCTTTTGGGTGTTTCGAAGGCTCGAGCGAGTCCGTATTATGATTTGGGACTCGTTGATATATTGGGTCTAGGGTTCGGGTGGGCCCAAGTGCCTCCCGGGCACCTAACGGGGCTAAAAACCAGCAAAACATAGCTACTGGTGCACCTATTCTGGTGTGACCGCAGGTGCGGTTGCCCACTCCCAGGTGCGGGACCGCTCTTGCGGTCTCCAGCATCGCAAGTGCGATCCCCCAGTTTTCCTGGCCAATTATCGCAGGTGCGGACAATATTCCACAGGAGCGGAGCCACAGGTGCGGTCTCCACTCCGCAGGTGCGGGCCCAGGCTCCCCAGTCCATTTCCGCAGGTGCGGTCCTCGAGCCGCAGGTGTGAAAACACTGTCCGGACAGTGTGTTTTTATACACGAATTATAAACTCATTTTTCTCATTTCTTTATTCTTCCTTGGGTGATTTCCTCCATTGTTAAGGGGATAACGACCTGGTCTTCTAAGGTAAGTAAAGTTTACTCAAAAATTAGCTTCATGCATGGATTCCTAGCTTAATTAACTACATAAATTAGTGCAAAATCAAGAATTTAGGTAGTAACCTAGAACTTGTGATAATTTGAGAATTTTCTTGTGAATTTGATATGAAATTAAGTAAGAATCGTATATAAATGATCCTTAGACTTTGGCTGAGTGTTCCCTTCGAGAATTATCGGAATCCGAGTGCGCGGGCCCGGGTTTGGATTTTGAGAATTTCTCAAGAATGTTGAATTATGGAGAAATTAGGATAATTTCCCTATTTTGTGCATGCATTGATGTCATTATACCGTATTTGACCAGTTGCGAGTCCTCGGGTGTAGAGTTCGGAGATTCGGGCGCATCCTTGGTCCGAGGGATAGATTCGACGCGAGGTGAGTCTCCTTTCTAACCTTGTAAGGAGGAATTGTCCCCCTAGGTGATTTAAATGCTATATATGATAATTTGTTGGGGCTACGTATGTACAAAGTGACGAGAGTCCGTACGTAGTGACTATTACTATTATGTCCGGGTAGTTAGGCCCACATCATGCCTTGTGTTTTACTTGATATGAACTATATGCGTGCTGAATTTACAATTTCATATTTCTTACTTCCCCAAAGTTATGAAATTTGAGAAAACTTGTAAGAAATTGATCATGGAAAGGTATTCTCTTTTAATAAAGTAATAATGTATGTGCATGTGACCGCCTCAAAATTTGTATTCCACGAGCGGAGTGTGATTTCCCCCCACTCTTATGAGAGACGCACTTTTGGGACGGGCTGATCGATCCTTCGGCAGTGCGCAGAGGGATTGAGAGAGGCATTTTTGGGACGGGCCGGTCGATCACTCAGCAATGCATAGAGAGATTGAGAGACGAACTTTTGGGACGGGCCGATCGATCCTTCGGCAGTGCGTAGAGAGGTTGAGAGATGCACTTTTGGGACGGGCCGATCGATCCTTCGGCAGTGCATAGAGAGGTTGAGAGGTGAACTTTTGGGATGGGCCATTCGATCCTTCGGCAGTGCACGAGCGTGACTACCCTATGACTCCGGTGGGATGTCCTTACCCTACATGCATATGATTTATTTGTTATTAAATTTCATGAAATTGATCTGACAGATATTTGGGAAAAAGGTGAAGTGGAAATTGTTTTATTCATCCTGTATTCTCCCTGGATTTCAGTATCTTACATATATACTTGATGTTTCACTGCTTTACATGCCTACTGTTTTTTTTACATTCTATCAAATTATACTGTTGGACCTTAGTCAGTGTCATGTCGACCTCTCGTCACTACCTCTTCGAGGTTAGGCGGGATACTCACTGGGTACATATATATATATTTATGTACTCATGTTGCACTTCTGTACTTAACTGTACAGGTTCTGGGGCTGGTGTTTCTGTTTATCCGACCGGAGCTTGACATATTTCAGACCTGACTCTACGGTGAGCTGCCTCCCTTGGCGATTCCCAGTTGTGCTATGGAGTTACCTTTTGTTTATTTCTGTCTATATCTTTTCAGACAGCAACACCTCTTGTATCATCTTTTGTATATTCTACTAGTCTCCCATTGACTTGTGACACTAGTTCCTGGCACACACTTAGTAGATTCTATTTTGGGAATGTAAATATATATATTGGATCACGATCATTTTTGCTGTATGTATTTAATTTGGCTAATGCTTCTGCTTTTATTTAAATGAACTAAGTTTAAAACTTTGGGAAACATGTGGGGTTGGTATGTTAATTAGGAAAAACTCACTAATAAACAATTGTTGGCTTGCCTGACCCCGGTGTTGGGCGCCATCACGACTCGTGTGGGATTTTGGGTCGTGACACCTATTAGTAACAATTACTCTCCGGTTTTCTAATCCGTATAAAATTGAACAAGTAAATATATTTAGTCATGTAATCATATTAATTTTAGGATATACTTCTTACAAAATTTCTATTACCAATTTAATTTGAAAACGTATTATAATGTCCTATTACTAATTTAAGTTGAGAATGTATTATATTGTCCAAATCCATTTAGAAAAATGAGAGCCTATCTATCTATATCTATATCTATATTATTAAAAAGTATGAATACTTTGTCAGTTTACAAAAAGAACCTTATAACATTAAGCATAATAACCCACAATAAAAGGACATAACTGGAATTCTAGACGTTAGCCTTGTAATTCTATTAGTTTTAGGACATAATACTACACGTTGGGAATCCTATTTGTATAATTACTTTCCACGTTAAAAATTTCTATTACTAATTTAATTTGAAAACATACTATTACTAATTTAATTTGAGAATGTATTATATTGTCCAAATCTATTTAGAAAAAGGAGAGCTCATATTATTATAAAAGCGCGAATACAATATTGATAGAGAAAAATACTCCTAAATATTAACTAGAAGAATTCATAGGTAAAAGATACAATAAAATAGCCTTTTTTTTGGACTACATGACCTTCTATATTGATTTTGTTTTTAATATTTAAGATTTTAAAATTAATAAAATTTTATCTATTAAATTTTTATTAAAACGATGTAGAAATTAAATTAAATCCTCCATACTGGTAGTACATTACCACTCCATAACATCCAATACCAAGAAAAAATAAACAATAACAACAAACTCAGTTTGATCCCAACATGTGGGGTGTGGGGAGGGTAGTCTGTACGCGGACCTTACCCCTACCTAATGCAGGTAGAGAGGTTGTTTCCAATAGACCCTCGGCTCAGGAAGATCAAGAAGAAGAAGAGGGAAACAAGGAAGGAAGAAATATGGAAGAGAAAAAAAGGGAGAGATAAAGGATAAATAATATCAAATAATAGCAACAGGGAATACAAAAAAAAATAAAGTACTATTAAATGGATTGCATAAAGCGTTGAAATTGAGAAAACAATATATTCCCATAATATATTTTAATATTATATTTGAACTGTTTTCCTACTCAAATATATTTTACATTAATTTCTAGTGTAATATCAACAACTAGGAGAAGAGAGAGAAACTCTGGCGATTTAGTGGCGACTTTGGCGATTAGAGAGAGAAAGTCCTGCAATGGCCACGCTAGCCGGCGGCCAGCCTTCTTCTCCGGCTGGTCTGCCTCCCCCCACCCTCGCCCAGACCTCTACTACAACAAACAACAATAATACAACCCTAGATTACTCTAAGTTATTAAAACCCAATGCATTAAATGCCACATGCACGTAAAAGACACTACCCAGCAATCTATCGAGCCAATTCCAATGCACAGGGTCTCTTTATTGAATGGTCAGCCTCTTCTCAAGTTCAAGGAGTCTAAAGTTTATCGTATGAATGTGATTGAAGGTCTCCAATATGATGTGGTTGGAAAATTTGCCTATGGGTGGCCTGATCTTGCTGAAATTCGAAGGATTGTTCCTATTCAATGTGGGATTAAGGGCGAATATAGTATTGGATTTCTGAGAGATAGGCATGTTCTTATTAGGCTCACATTATGGGAAGACTTCATTGAATTCACGTCCAAAAGTGCATATTGTATGAAGGACAAGGCGGGAGAACAATATCAATTGAGGCCTCTTATTTATGATTCTAAGTTCAAGGCAGGTGAAGAAACTACTATGGCTATGGCATGGATTTTGTTTCCAGGTTTGTTACCTACGTTCTATGTGAAAGAAGTATTGTTTTCTATAGCCTCTGATGTTGGGAAGCCATTACATCTTGACATGGCCACAATTAATAAGACTAGACCTAGTTGTGCAAGGGTTAAGATCTTGGTGGACTTACTAGCTGAACATCCCAAGAAAGTAAGGATGGACATTAAGCATGATACTAATGGAGAAATAAGGACGGAATGGGTGAATATAAAGTATGATATGCTTCCTAAGTATTGCAAGCATTGTAGGTTACAAGGTCATGAGGATTTGGAATGTTAGCATCTTCATCCTGAAGAGAGGTCACAAGGTTATGAGGAACAGGTCGTGGGAGCAAGGGAATCCTAAGACTAAACATAATGAACCGTTGATGATTTTATCAAGTGGAAGGGTAGTAGGTAATGTTGGAGAGCACTGGAAACAGGTAAGAGATAATAGGGGTAAAGCCTAATGCAAAACAAGGTAAGGTTCAAAGTGCAACTGGGAAGGAAATTGTTCCAGTAAAAAATTCGGGAAATCAACAGTTGAGGGACACTAGTGCTCATCATATGGTGACAGGCAAGGAAATAGTTCCAGCTAATGGAACTGGCAATGATCAAATTACTACAGCAAATAAATTTGCGCCATTAGAGGAAGACAATGGAGAGGATGAAGAGAACAATCAACTGGCTGTTGTAGAGGAACCTAACAAGGAGAAAAGTCCCGATCCAAATCCTAATAATACTGGGAGAATTAATCCTACAGCTGGATTTACTCCTAGGTCAGCAGGGATAGGCAGTCCGAGAAAAGGTGGAGTTGCAAATCCTAAAGGGAATGGGAAAGAGGTGCAGGATAATACAAAAGAGACTACAGCAGCTTGGATTAATAGAACTTTCAATGAAACTGTGGTAGCAACCAATCAGCCATGTCAGGAAGTGCCAACACAAGCAGTATTCATGGAACAAGTAGATAGGATATCATAGGAGAATGAACGTTTGCAATTAACTAGTGGAAGTCTTTGGGTTGATCAAGAAGAACAATTTTTAGATGAAGACCTGCCTGATGGTATCATTGGTGAACCAGAATCAACAGATGAGGAAAAGGAAGAAGAAGAACAAAATGA
This sequence comes from Nicotiana knightiana, assembly GCA_005239525.1. NCBI lineage: Eukaryota > Viridiplantae > Streptophyta > Magnoliopsida > Solanales > Solanaceae > Nicotiana > Nicotiana knightiana. The sequence continues at coordinate 57,587 of ML374854.1, forward strand.
GAATGGTAAAAGCAACAAAGATCATGAGAATTCAGGAGATGGAGTTGGCAAAGTTAATGAGGAGGTTAATGATCAAGTCATCACTGAGGTGGATGGGGGTATCCAGAATGTTACAAGTCCTAATCCTAGCAAGATGTTACCTCCTTCTAAACCTAACATAGTGCATGGGGTTGATAATAGAGAGAAAGAGATGACCAATGCAAGAGATGTTAGTAAGGGAATAGGGGATCCAAAACTAGGAAAATGTGGGGTGAATGATCAGCTAGGGTTGAACCGTAACCTTAACCCTAACCCTAATACTAGAGAGACTGGAGTGCAGCAGGTTCCTAATCAAAAGTCCTTGGTACCATTACCAATTAATACTCAACTGGCAGCTCATGAAAAGGAGAAGGGAAAGGAAGATAATATTGATGCCAAAGGGAAAGACCTAGATACTGAGTCTATTGTCCAGAATTTCAAAAATATAGCTAGACAGGGAGACTTGTCTCCAAGACACATGGACAGAGGGAAGTCAGCTGGAAAGGGAAAGAAGAAGCAGAATAGAGATAGCAATCAAAGTGGAGTTCCTGGGGTTCAAACACGAAGGACCTTATCTAAAATCCAAAATTAATCATGAATTCTCTAATTTGGAATGTAAGATCCGTGAAAACAATGCAAGCCTTTGAGAGGCTTATCATCATGCAAAGACATAATCATTTTAAATTTATAGGAGTCATGGAGCCAAAACAGAAAAAGATTAAACCGGAAAGGTATAGAAGGAGAATTGGCATGTTGCAAGCTTTTGCCAATGTCTCAAACAAAATATGGGTGTTTGTGGATGATGATCATGGTGTTGAAGTTGTATATGACTTGGAGCAGCAGATGACTTTGAAGCTTACAAACCTAGACACTCAATTGTCATTCATAGTCACCTTTGTTTATGCAAAGTGATGCAATTGAGCGTATAGAATTATGGGACAGTTTGTATAATTTAGCCAGTGATATGTCCTTACCATGGTTAGTTGGGGGGGGGGGGGGGGGGGACTTCAATGTGATATGGGATAAGGAGGAGAAATTTGGTGGTCTTCCAGTACATATTAATGAGGTGAATGATTTTAGGCATTGTGTTAACACTTGTAACCTAAGTGACTTAGGTTTCAAAGGTAGTATGTTCACTTGGTGGAATGGGAGTGGTGAAGGTGATTGTATTTTCAAACGTTTGGATAGATGTTTGGGCAATACTGAATTTCAGCAAATGTGGCGTAATCTAGAAATCACACACTTGTCCAAGATTGGCTCAGATCATAGTCCTATGCATATAAAGAGTAATCCTGATGTTGCTCCTATTAAGAAGACCTTCAAGTTTTTGAACTTTTGGGATAAAAACCCTACGTTCATGAATTTGGTGAAGGACAATTACAAGGCAGATTTCATTGGGGATCCTTTTTATGTTTTCAATCATAAATTGAAGAAGGTGAAGAAAGCATTATCAGTCTGGAGCAAAGCAACATATGGAGATATTTTTCAGAAGATTGCCAGCTTAGAAGAGGTGGTCCTAGTACATGAAAATTAGTTTGAAAAAAGGCCAACATTACAGAATAGGGAGAGGCTTCAAAAGGTACAAGCTGAGCTGCTCAGATTTCTTGCATTGGAAGAGGAATTCTGGAAGCAAAAATCAGGTATGAATTGGTTCAAAGATGGGGACAGGAATACAAAATTTTTTTCATGCTCAAGTGAATGGGAGGAGAAGATGATTGCAGCTGAGAAGAATTCATAATGCTAATGGAGTATGGCTTGAGGACAATGAACTGATGGCTGAGGAGGAAGTTAGGTTCTATCATGCACAATTTCATGATGAGGCTATATCATCAGATTTCAGAATCCTTGATGAGGTAACTTATATGATCACTACTAAACAGAATGAGGAGCTAATGAGACAGCCAACAAAGGAGGAGGTGTAACTGGTTGTATGCTGATTAAACGGGGACAGTGCAGGAGGTCCTGATGGAATTACTAGCTTGTTTTTTCCTTCATGTTGGGAGATAATTGGGGATGATATTGTAGACATGGTGAAAGCCTTATACAATGGACATGAACTTCCCAAATATGTCACTCATACAAATTTGGGTCTTCTGCCCAAGAAGAAGGAGGTAATATCATTTTCTGACATGAGGACAATTAGCCTTAGTAATTTTGTGAATAAGATATTCTCTAGGGTTGTTCATGAAAGGTTGGCAGTCTTGTTACCTAGTCTTATCTCTGAGGAGCAGGCTGGATTTGTTAGAAGGAGAAGCATAATTGAGAATGTATTATTGACTCAAGAGATCATCATAGATATTAGGTTGAGGACCAGAGCAGGACCTAATGTGGTGATCAAGCTAGACATGACTAAAGCCTATGATAGACTATCCTGGCTTTTTCTCACCAAAGTTTTGAGGAAGATGGGGTTTGAGGAGAGGTTTATAGGATTGATATATGAAGTAGTTGCGAATAATTGGTATTTTGTGTTACTCAATGGGCAACCTCATGCCTTTTTCAAGTCAACAAGATGAGTGAAACAAGGAGACCCTCTCTCACCTACACTGTTTATACTGTCAGCAGAAGTATTATCTAAGGGATTCAATTCTCTACATAGGACCAGGTACTTTAGGGGATTTGGAATGCCTAAATGGAGTCCAAAGGTGAATCACTTGGCTTATGCTGACGACACAATCATTTTTTCATCATCTGATTCTACATCACTAGAGTTAATCATGAGGGTACTGACAGCTTATGAAGGAGCCTCAGGTCAGTTGATAAACAAGGCCAAATCAGCTATATATATGCATCACTCAGCATGTGAAGAAATAGTAGATAGGGAGCAAAGAATCACAGGTATTGCAAAGCATGAATTCCCTTTCACATACATTGGTTGTCCCATATTTTATGCTAGGAGGAGGATGAATTACTATGAAGGGTTGATCAATAAGGTGATGAATAAACTACAAGACTGGAAAGGTAAATTATTACCTATTGGTGGTAGGGCAGTCTTGATTAATCATGTGTTGCAAAGCATGAAAATACATATGCTATCTGCAGTAAACCCCCCACACTATGTGCTAAAACAGCTTCATATGATTTTTGCTCAGTTGTTTTGGAGCAATTTAGTAGGGGTTGCTAAGAGGCATTGGGCTTCCTGGAATAATATGTGTCTGCCATGTGAAGAGGGTGGAGTGGGGTTTAGATCCCTTCATGATGTCTCTAAATCTCTATTTTGTAAGTTATGGTGGAACTTCAGGACAAAACCTAGCTTATGGAGTTCATTTATGAGTCAGAAATATTGTAAGAAGTTAAACCTTTTGATTGTCCCTTGGAGGAGAAATGGTTCACATGTATGGAGGAAAATGCTTGAGTGTAGAGATCTAATAGAGCATCAAATTCTATGGCACACAAAAATGGGGTCATCACTCTTTTGGTTTGACAATTGGACGGGATTGGGAGCTCTTTACTTTGTTACTCCACCTGACTTTTGGTGTGATGAAACTGTAAATAACATATATGATGTAATTGAGGGAGATCAATGGAATGAGGAAAGGATTAGGGAAATACTGCCAAAAGAATTAGTTGACCATATATTACTTAATTGTAGACCACCGGTGGCTCATGATACAATGGACAAACCTCAATGGATGCTTGAATCTAGAGTGGAGTTTAATGTAAAATCAGCCTGGGAGTATGTGAGGAGAAAAGGTGATCCAGCCAATGCGTACAAGATGATATGGGTGCAAGGATTACCTTTCAAAATTTCATTTTTTATGTGGAAACTATGGAAGAATAAACTGCCTTTGGATGAATTCTTCAGGAGACTAGGGTATTTGATGGCTTCTAAGTGTTGGTGTTGTACTGAACCAAGAGATGAGACTATACAACATGTGTTCTTCACATCATATGTTGTTGTAAAGGTATGGAAATATTTTCTATCTCATGCAGGAATCGATATTCAAGGGATCACACTTCATCAGGCTGTGATCAAGTGCTGGACAGCTGAAGTAATTCCAAGGTTAAAACCTATTCTGCAAGTCGTACCTGCTGTGATTATCTGGGAGCTTTGGAAGAGAACAAACGGCTACAAATATGGTGATTCAGTGACTGTAAGTAGAGTTATCTACCAGGTATCTACTACTATGCAGTATTTAGTGAAGTACAGGAACCCAGGTCTTCAAAAGGTGCCACACAAATGGCCTGAACTGTTGACTATGATGGAGACATATCTAACTACTTTGAAGTATACTAAGGTCCTATGGGAATACCCAAGTCCAGGCTCGATAAAAGTGAACATTGATGGGGCTTCTAGGGGCAATCCAGGAAGGAGCTCTATTGGATTTGTCCTAAGAAATGAAAAAAGAGATATGGAGTATGCGTGTGGAAGAGAGGTGCAGGCAGGGACAAACATAGAAGTTGAAGTTAAGGCAGTCCTAGAGACTCTAAAATATTGTGTGCAGCATGCTTTCATCCTCATTGGCCTTCAAACTGATTATATGATGATCAAGAAGGTGCTGGAAGGAGAAGGGGAAGTACCATGGTCTATTTCTATTCAGGTGGAAGAGATTAAGGAGTTAATGAGAAGGTGCAATGTAACTGTGTCACATACTCTTAGATAAGGGAACAGTCTAGCTGATCATTTAGCTAACTATGCCTTGGATAATGGTGATATCATGAGTCATAGTTTATGGGAGTTAGATGTACATGGGAGAAGGATTGTGAATAATGAAAAATGCAATGTCCCTATCTAAGAGTCAAAATTTCAAGAAGTTGAAGATGAGAGGAGAGACAGATGCAAAGGGGAGGATGGAAGATAATATGATACATGAACATCATGATCAAGCCCTTAGGGGGGAGATCAGAATGTTGTTTTTATGGACTAACATGGTTTTTTGTTTTGTAGGAAACGTTACTGTACCTATACCATATCCTTTGAGGAACTTCCAGCTGGTGGTATTAGCACTTGGTGTTCATTCCCCTGGGGGGAATCAAGGGTATGCACAAGTATAGGAGCATGGAGTGTTAGGAGGACTATAGGTGTGCATATCATAGCCAAAACCTGGACGTGGAGGCTGAAATTAATTGTCATACACACTTTTGTCATAAAGGAATTCAAACGACAATCAAAAAGCAGGAGAAACAACGCAAAAAAATGCATGCATAGCCCAGGTTCATGCTCATCTCTTGGTGGTCACATTGGGTATCAATTACGGGAGTAAGGACTGTACTTGGGAGATATTACTCAGTACAACCCTCTACTTTGGCATCTCAAAGTGATGACCAAACAAATGGGGATCCAACACATAGATGGAAGACACACGTAATGATCATCAAAGAGGACGGGATCACAGTGGGCACAAGAAACTGGAGTAGCAAGGAACTGGTATTTACGTGGACATTCAAGGACATACTTAAAGAGGCAGATGGTATACTCAACATTAGGAATATCAAACACCAACTGGGGCAAAGGACTGAAGAGGAACAAGGTCATGACACACACGAACTAAGGCAACAACACTGCATTGGTAAGGTGCTAAAAGGCGTGACTTATTCTGGTATCTTTGGGAGTAGATTATTGGATTCAGACAACTACTACTCAAGCAACTACGCTAAATGGACTGGACAGGATATATAGAACATCGATTTATTAGTTTATCAGGGTGTACTGCTAAGCTTGGATCTCTCATACCCAAACTTGGCAATATGATATTTACTTGTTGAGCAGACTTACACCATGTAAGGCAACATACTAATGTTATGTATTTGTATTTTGGATCTTATTTATAAATTAAAAATAGCCCTAGGTTCTAAGCCTAGTGGATTACTAAAAAAAAATATTTAAGAATATAAATGTGTGAGAAAGAGAAAGAAAAATAGTTGACAAGAGTCAATATCACTAATGATTATGCAAACATAAAGATCAAAAAGTGAAATGTCAGATCTCTCTTTTTACTCTTTTAAAATAAAATTTATGGTGGATAAAATTATAATTAAGATTAAATCTTTAAATAATAGTAAGAATCTGAATCAACATGAAATAAATTATTTTTATGTTAAGACAAAACAATAAAATCTTTCAATTAATTATTTAGCAAAAGAATCCAATTTCATTATTTTTTAAATTCATTAAAATTATTTTTCAAGTTAAAAACTTTTTAGGATATATAAATTTATTCCATAAAAAGAGCGTTATAGATTAAAAAAATTAGAACACAAACTAAAAAAAAGGTTAGTAATTGTGTATCAAACAACCATACAATTGTCTGTTGAGGCACAATCAAAACTAAACCCTGAACAAAAACAAGCTTTCAAGACTATATTATAAAGAGTCGACTCTGGTATAGCGGGATTATCCTTTGTAGATGCCTCTGAAGGAATCGAAATAATATTTCTATGTCATGCATTATTTGCAAATGTCAATCAAGAGGCATGATATTGTTAGCAATAATAATAAATAGTGTACTAGCAACGATTTTATTATGATGTCACTCACTTTAGATTTGATATACCTCTTCAAACAGCTGAAATAATCATCACAAATATGTCAAAGTAGAGCAATATTGTTAAATTTATAAGGAAAGCAAAATTGATAATATGGGATGAAGAGCTTATGGCTAAGTGTCAAACGATTGAAACAACTTCCCGGAGTTCTGGAGATATATTGAATATCAACGAACCGTTTGGTGAAAAATTAATGATTTGGAAGGAGATTTCTGTCAAGTACTACCAATAGTTTCAAAATCGACGAAAGCAGAGATTGCGAAAACTAGCTTGCCAAAATTATACTTATGGCCTCAAATAAAAATAATTCAACTGACAAGAAATATAAAGTAACAAACAGATCTAGTATTCAATGACTTCTTGCTTCGTGTCGGAAACGAAGAAGAGCATCTAATAAAAGATGATTTCGTAATAATAGTGCATTTAATAAGAACAATATTTCTATAATTATATTAAAACGCAATTTTTGAATATTGCATGATAGAAATTAAAAAGCTATCTTAACTAGCAGAAATGAATATATTGATCAACTAAATAAAATGTTGACTGCAAAATTTTATGGTAAAAAAAAAAAAAAAATCAGTGTTTGATTCTACAGAAGATATTACCAACAATTACTACCAAGAAGAATACTTGAAGGCTTTAATACCAAATGGCCTTCTACCATACACGTTTGTTGTCAAATTTATTAATTCTTACGTATGTTAGTGTCACCATATATAGTATACTAAGTTAAAATTGATCTTCCATTGCATATATATTGATTTTGAAAAAAAAAATATACCTGTCATGCTACTGAAAAATTTAGATACGCCGAATAGCTTATGTAATAGCACATAGATGGTATATAGATGTCACGACCCAGAATTTCCACCGTCGGGACCGTGATGGCTTCTAACATTACACTTGTTAGGCAAGCCAACGTTAGAGAATCGTTAGCCAAAATTTTTTACACTTCAGTAATTAACAACAAATAAGCTATAACGAATTAAAATGAGTGCGAAAATATACAGCAACCTCAATATATATTACTACCCGAAATCTAGAGTCACAATTCACGAACTTCTAAGATTTTACTACAAGTAATTTTTCGAAAGAAATACAACTGTTTTCAAAATAGAAGAAACGGTAAAATGAAATGTATAGAAGGGGACGCAGGGCCTGCGGACGCCGACAGGTCTACCTTGGGTCTCCTATCCGATGGATCCTGCATTCAACCTCACGATCAGCTTGGACCAGCTCCAAAATCTGCACAGAAAGTGCAGAGTACAGTATCAGTACAATCGACCCCATGTATTGGTAAGTGCCGAGCCTAACCTCGACGAAAGAGTGACAAGGCTACGGCGGGTCACTCACACTACAACCTGTACACAGTATATATGACAAAAGCAGAAAAGGAAGACAGAATAGAAATAACAGTAACTTGCCAGAAATAACTACAGTTCTTAAAAGTAAATCAACAACGTTCAGATACTACCAATCCTTAAGTGACAATAAGAATACCAGCTAACACAGTTCAGGGAAAGCATAAACACGTAGGTTGTTGCGGCGTGCAACCCCATCCCACCGAACATATCATACTCCTCCCTTATTTTCTCATGATAGAATAAACAACAGAATATAAATAAAAGTGTTGCGGCGTGTAACCCGATCCCACCATATCATAATAACGCAATCACCATTCACCATTATTCCACCAAACAATCCACCCTTATTACACTTATTGCGGTGTGCAACCTGATCCCACCATAAATATCATTTCCCTCTTAGTCCTCCTCAATATATCACTCTTATTCCACCTGTTGCAGCATGCAACCCGACCCACCATATCAATAATTACTTAGTATGTATAGAAATTTCACAATTCAAATCACAATACCCTTCACAATGCTTAAACTTCAAAACGAAATAAATAGGAAGCTTGTATACCATGAAAGATTGACATAAGTGATACTACATAGCGAGACCAATTCAGAATATACCACAAAAGTACCGATAAACCAACTTAAGCAATTAATAGGAGATAATGAAGCTACAAAATAACTAATACCATTAACAAAGGAAAATAATATCTAACAAGTAGCAATTAGGTATGGGAATACAAATAGAGCATCTAACGATTAAGGCAGGGAAAAAGACAATATAAGAAGAACAGAAAGAAACAGGCAAAGACAAATAAATTTGGCGGCGCATAAGTACTCGTCACCTCACATATATGCTTCTCACATGAATTTCACATAGCAAATAGGTCGAGGGTTCCTAATTCCCTCAAGTCAAGGTTATACACAACACTTACCTCGCTCCACAAGCTACTCAATGCTCAATTACAACTTTTTCTCTAGAATCCATCTCCAAACTACTCGTATCTATCCACAAATGACTCAATAATATCAAATATTGCTAAAGAAATCAATTACAATGCATAATTTTAGATTTTTCAAGTTTTTCCCCAAAAAGTCAAAAATCACCCTCGGGCCCGCTTGGTCAAAACCCGAGGTTCGAAAAACAATTCATTCACCCATTCACTCCCTGAGCCCGATTATGTAGTTTGTTTCGAAATCCGACCTTAATTAGAGGTCTAAATTCTAATTATGCAAAAATCCCTAATTCTAGCCAAACCTCTAATTTCTACCATAAAAATCCTAGATTTTAGGTTGAAAATTCATGAAATGTAACGGGCAATTGAAAGAAAGTGGGTTGGAATCACTTATAATTTGGGGAAGAGAATCTTATGGAAGAATCGCCTCTAGGTCTCTTAGTTTTGAAAATTTTGAAAGAATGGCCAACTCTCGTTTTGAGTTCTGTGTTGAATAGCTGGGTGACAGTGTTCATCGCGTTCGCGTGAACACTGTCGCGTTCGCGAAGAGCTACGTCCTAATGACTTACGCGACCATGGGAGGCACAACGTGTCGCGAAGGTATAGCCCACCTCACCTTTGCATTCGCAAGACACGGCTCACGTTCGCATAGAGTCCCCCAGGTCCCCTGCCTAACCTAGCTAAAGCTACACGTTCGCGTACGGCGGGTCGCGTTTGTGTAAAACAACCCCCCAATGATCCGTGTTCGCGACCATGGTCTCGCGTTCGCATAGTCTAAATACTTCCCCAGCCCAGATCCCCTTCACGATTGTGAGAATGACTACATGATTGCGAACCACAATACACTAGAACACGAGATGCAGCACACACCAGATTTTTCTAAGTCTAATTCACTCGTAGCCTATCTGAAACTCACCCGAGCCATCGGGGCTCCAAACCAAACATGCAAGTAAGTCCTAAAAAATCACATGGACCCGCTCGCGCTATCAAAACATTAACATAAAGCTTAGAACTACGAATCATACACCAAATCAAATGAAATTTTTAAGAAAGCTTTAAAACTCTATTTTCACAACCAAACGTCTGAATTACGTCAAAATCAACTCTGTTTCTCACCAAATTCGACAGACAAGCCATAAAAATTATAGTGGACTCGCACCAGGCTCGGGAACCAAAATGCAAACCCGGTATCAATAAATCCAAACAACAGTCGATTCTTAAAAATCATAAATCTTTCAAACTTTCAATTTTTGACAAAAATAAATAGCTGGGGCTGGGGACCTTCGAATTCGACTCCGGGCATACACCTAGGTCCCAAATTATGATAATGATCAACTGGGATCGTTAAAATACGGATCCGGGTCTATTGCTCAAAACGTTGACCAGAGTCAACTTAAATGAATTTTTAAGGAAAAATTCTTATTTTTATCAGTTTTTAACACATAAACCTCCCGGACTGCGCACACAATTCGAGGAATGCTAAAATTTTGAGACCTCAAAATACAAAATTAGGTTCTAAAATAGAAGATGACCTATTGGGTCATCACAATAGAAGTTTTGGCAATAACGACATACATGAAAAAATTATGATACTGGTCAATGTACTTCTAAGTATATTTTTATCCCTTGATTCAACTTTCGTCTTCCGAAACTAAAGAATATCCTTTTAAATTTGTGTAAAAATAATTTTAGGTTTGTTTATATTTTACAATTATAATAAATAAAGCACAAGGACAAACATCCTAAATATTAGACTATATTTATTGCAATATGTTTCTTACATGAACATCTATATGTTGCACTTTCAAGAAGAATATCAATATCGACAACAAGAGTTCTGGTTATGGTAGAGCAACCAATGCATTAGAAAGAAATTAACATACACAAAAAAAAAAATCATTTACAAAGAAGTGTTCAGTAAGATACCATCACATTAAATACTTTAAATTATAATACGTAATTATCTAACTAACATGATCAAATTGATCATTTGTGTAAGTTCTAATGATGTCCTTTCATTTTGAATTCACGTATTATGCTAATGTATTAATATTTTTTGACTTTTAGATGATATATATATATATATATATATATAGCGAGAGAATAGCCTTGCATGTCCATGTCCACTATGACTTCATACGTAATTCTATATACTCCAAAAGGAACAAAATACTTTAGTCTAGAGCATACAGTACAAACAGGAAAATGGAAATTAAGAGACTGTTCTGGATTAGAATTAGAGACCTTTAAGAGTTTGGAAATAAAATATCCTCCAAGTCCGAGAGAATAATTAAAGTATTCCTTTGAATGCAATGATTCTCCGCGAAAGCAAAAATGAGGGAAGGAAGAGAGTTTTGACATTGAGATCACATGCTTATGTCGTTCTTCATAAAATCAAATTTTGGAAATATTCTATGCTTTCCAAGCAAGCAAAGATTCTTCAAAAGAGAAATATACTCAAGAACAGAACCAAGATTTCACGAATTGAGTATATAAATCTGCGTCGTATATAGTCTTGGTATATTTTGGTGCTTTTTTGCTCAAAGGAAAGAATTGAACCATCAAAGGGAAAGCCTCAAAGAGGGTCAACTCCAAAAAAAATTTTAATTGCGCCTGATGTTTTATCAAATCAATAAATACAAGTTATTTGTTATTTAAATAAATATATATCATAACTTATAATGATCAAATTTATATATTCTCATTTTAATTGTTAAATATTAAATAAATTGTTTAATTTGGTGTTAACATTAAGTACGAGCAAATATTTTCGCAGGGTCAACTGTCTCTTAGGTTGAGAACCTCTCCAACATATATCCGAATAACCCCCACTTGTAGGACAAAATAGACGACCTTATCCATTCATCTATTATCTGCCTTTCTGGGTCTTCACTCCTTTGCTCTCTTTTTTCTATTCCCTCGGTTTTTTTAATTCGTTTCAAAAAATGATAATTTTAAAAATTTTGAAACCATTTAAAACTTACCATTTGACTTTCAACAAAAAGTTTTTATAATAACACAAATATTTATAATTTGTTTCAGTCATAAATATTATAAGTCTTCTTTTCTACTTTAAAATTTGTGATAATTTTCACATAAAGTGAAACGAGAGTACTTAATTTGACTTAGCACTATTTTTTCAAAAGAGATTTGAGAATTTTCTTGTGCCTATCTCTCTTTCAGATTAGCTCATCACTGTTCATTCCGAAGAAGTCAACTTGATTAGCTTCTAGACAAAGATGGTTGCATTTTAAATTAATTGTCTGAGGTAAAAGTCTGCTTCAATTCAAGAAATTTGAAAGACTTTTAAAAGATCTTACTTAACACTTAAACGTCAATCCTCATAAGCAAAATAAATTAAAGAGGTAATCTTTTCTGAGCAAATGACTACAAGAGTTAAATTATAGTTATTCAATAATGCTCATTTAAATGAAGAATTGCAGAACAGATTCTAAAACGTAGGGTGTTGGTTTCCGTAGCTTAAACTTTATTTTTAATAACCACAAAGAAAAAATGACCCAAAAGAAAAATGCTGCTCTTCAGTTCTACGGACCTCTATTCCTATAAAGCGGAAAAATAAACTCGTCCTAGCTAATCGTACATAAGAGTTATCTATTCGTACAATTCCAATCAAATCATATCCTAGGCCTGTAAAATTTATTGGACTCAAATTCAATAAAATAATTTGGATTATATTTTAAAATTCAAAATATTGGTCCAAATAAATATTATGAGCTAATATAATTAAATTAATTATATAAATTCAATATAAATGGATTAAATAAATAAATCTTAATGTATTTGGCTAGTCTACTTAATTGGGCTAAAGTGATGAGCCCAATTCATTAGGCCCAAATTTCATCTTCCTAGAGGCCCAAATGGATGCTCACGTGTCAAATGACGTGGCACGCCAAGTCAAGCGAAAGAGTCAATAGGACCATGCCACGTGTCAAAATGACAAGATATGCCAAGTCAAATTACAGGGCCAATAAAACTGCGCCACGTGTGCAAGTGATTGTTCTGGCCAATCAAATGCGGCCATGTCACACTTCAATTTGATTGATCGGAAAGAATTTGTTCTTATCACAACTCCTCCCTTCCACAACTATAAATATGAGTCTTCATAATTTAGAAGAGGTAACATAAGTTATAACAAGAAGCAAGATAGAGCTCGTGGATCAAATGTCTCAAATTTCTCTACAAGTTTCAAGCTTCAAGCAATCAAGTTCAAGTCCAAGAACAAGATCATCGTTCGTGGCAACAACTACATATTCAACATCAAGCTCAAAGGCCCTTGAATTTATATTGAAAAGAAGAATCAGAGGATTCATAGAGATTGTACACTCATAATATTCGAAATCAAATACTACGATTGTTGTGATATTTTCGGTCTTGATTATATTTTCTCGACGCAATTTATTGTCTACAAATTCTGGCACGCCCAGTAGGACAATTTCTACCTCTCATCTCAACTTTTCAATCACCAAAGTTCAAGAACAACGAAATGGCTTCCAAGAAAATCAACTTCAGTTCAACTTCCGTCAAGGCTGCTAATTCCAGGTTCTATACTGATATGGAAAACATACTCGAAGTTACCTTTGGAAGCTTTGGACCAATTACGAGGAGCAAAGCAAGCT
>ML374855.1:0-10226 GCA_005239525.1 Nicotiana knightiana
AATCTCTATTTGTTCAACTACGTTCTTGTTGTAGTTAATTGAATGGCCATCGATTAGCTGTTCTTATTTATTATGTATCTACTTGAGAGAGAGTACATAGTTAGGTAGTTGTTTGAACAACAGCACTCCCAGAGTATAGACGAAAGTCATAACCGAGGGTTTAGAGGTTGGATTAGAGATAACGATACCTCGGGTGCAATCTAAAGTGAACTGTAATGCAATCTAGCTAGCGTAACTTGAGAGAGTGCGTCTAGTAAATTATCATAATTACTTGAGAGAGATTTATGGTAGATAGAGTGTTCATGATTGATAGAGACAACTAATCAAACTATAAGAAGTATCCGAGAAGGAAGTTCACCGACGGGGGAAACCATAACCTTAGACCTTTATNTATTTTCATTCAGTTGTAGTAGTTTAAACAACACCAAGTGACAGTTTAGTATTCTGACAGCTTGCTTGATACGTTAACTCCCTGTGGGATCGACTCTGGGCTTAATACCCCAGATTATATTTGCAACGCCCATTTAGTCTTTTATTAGACATAGTTGAGCGTGATCAATATCCTACTTGGAGGACTCTCAACCTGTCTATCAGGATCTGCGGGCATGAAACGCAGCATCCCCAGGTAAAAGGGACGTCTGTACAAATAATGTACCGAGTATGTAAGGAATGAAAATCAGTAAATAATAGACGTGAGAGAAACATGGAATAAAAGACTCGACATATAAGTCTGAATAATTTTGTGAATCATTTAATACTTATAATGTCATGCATATACGTATAAATGTCATACCATGCATGGGGATATGCATTGATAACATCATCAAGCCTTTGAGGGTATCCAATCATATCATCTCAGCCACTATGGGCAACATCATCAACGTATACCAGCTGATCAGGTGGTGGTGCGTATATAACACCGTAACTTTTTTCCCATATCCCCCCCCCACACACACACACATATATATATATATATATATATATATATATGTCTACCTTGAAAATGATAGTTATAATTATATTTAATTATGTGGTTCTAAAAATACGTGATCTATTTTAATACTGGTTTTTTAGGCAGTAGATGCTGAGTGTGAAGCGAGAAAAACGAAATAAGAGCAAAAGAAAACGAGACTACGCAAATCGGGCAACGGAGAGACCAGTCTCGAGGGTGGTCGGAAGGGCCTCGAGGTCGAGCTTTATAAGCTTGATTAGGGGCTATCGATAACGGTATAACAATGTTGAATGCCTTAAGAGTGGCCTATTGGTGATCAATAACAAGTAATAAATGAAGAATAATTCAAGAACACAATAAATGAGAAGCAATAAATCAATGAAGTAATTGTAGAGAATGTTTTGGTTAGAGGGCAGAGGATGTTCCTGTTCTTGTATTCAATATCACGTATCTTACAAAGTGACAAGGGTCTCTTTTATATATAGGGGGAATCCCAACATAGTACATGTGTAATTAATGCAAAGAGATATGGTTGGTACAACCATTTAATGCCACGGTACGGGCTTGTACTATTTTGTGTACTTTGTCAGCTTTAACCACGTGCCCCTTGAGAATTTCCCGCCTTTCCATGTTAATCTTCAATTTGTACTGCCTCAAGGTCGAGGACCTTCGATACGCCCCTTCGATGCCAACACTCGAACCTTCGAGCCTTCTTAGCGTCGAAATGACCGTAAAATTGGGCTCTCCGATTTTAGCCGTATACAGATAGTCCCCGTGTTTCTTAGAATGAAGAGATAAGAAACGGTCTTGACTTTTTGCCTCTTCGAAACTCCTATTATGACGTCAGTCCCTTCAGAGCATTAAATGAAGTGACATGAAAAGCTGCGCAGAGGTCAGTGTCAACACAATTCTCGAGAAGCCCATGAACCGTCACAGATTCGACTCTTCCGCTTCAAGCATGCCCAAAGGGCCTCTATAAATACTACAATCACTTGCCTTTTCATAGTTTTTCATCTTCTTCATCTTCTCCAAACCTTCAAATTTCAACTAAGTGCTTTCCATTCTTATCTTCTGCCTGTGTACATTTTTTTGTCTTCTCACTTCAAAACTCGATTGTTATCATGGCAAAAACTTCCAAAACGGTTCCACAAAAGGAGGGAGCCACTTTTTCATCACGCCCGTCTAAGGGCAAGCTAAAAATTCCTCCTACCATCGAGCAATGCATCCCTGGCCCTTTCGACACCATTTCTGACTTCATAATAGAAAAACCCCCTTCTACACCAGGCCGATGCGAGCCCGTATCCCGATACATAAGTGTAGTATCGGATATAGAGAGGGTAAAACTTGACTGCCACTGGGGGGAGGCGGCCCGAGTAGATATCCCTACGGCTGACAAATGCATAGTCACACACAAGGCTGGCTTTCTCAGTGTATATACATACCCCTTCACCTTAGGCCCTGTTGATTCTTCTTCTCCACCGATTGACCCGGTGATTCTTGATTTTTTCCATCAATATCGAGTGACACTCGGTCAGATCTATCCTTCTTTTTGGAGGATTTTATATATGTATCGACATATTACCAATATGGTCGAGGGAATGACTTTCAACCTCGACCATTTGATCATATTGTACAACCCTCGACTCTTTCATGGGGGCCTAATTAAACTGCACCATCGATCCACCAAGGCGTTTCTCGCCTGCATCGACGAGGATAAAGATCGGGGATGGATGAGATGATTTGTTAGAATCAGAACTTCGGACATCATCCCTGCTGATAGAATGACATTCCCGGAGGAATGGAATATGAAACGTAAATACCCCTGAAATGGGCATGCTTTGCCGTCTCTTTCTCTTTCGACTGATTTTCTTCTAATTGTGCAACTACTGTTTGGTTTCCCAGCACGGTTCAGGACCTTCCAGGGTGGATCAAATATTTAGACTCCACTTTCCCATACAACAAACGTGTATGGCGTGAACTGGCTAAAACACAGTGGCAGGCTAAGAACCATGGTATGCTCTTGTTGCTATTGTTTTCTCATTCTTCGTAAGAACTTTTGATGGTGATGTTTTTTGAAATAACATGTTTGTGCAGGCCTTGGTGAAGGCGTGTTGATGAGGCCGCCCCTACCTGGTGAGGTAGAGGCCCCGAAGACCACCAAGGGTAAGAAAAAGAATAAGGAGGCCTCGACGGAGTCTCCAAAATCAAAAAGGTCAAAGTCTTGGAAGCCTAGGACCGATGCCACGGTCTTGTCCTCAACGGCCGCTGAGAGCATGCGGGCTGAGAAAGAGAGTGATTATGCCTTCCCTTTGGTACAAAGGGAAAAATTAAGCGCTGAGGCTTCGAGAGATGTCGGGCGGTCGTCCGCTGAGTTAGAGGAGGCTGATTCGGACCTGTCGTGCGTAGAGGAGACCCTCGAGGAGGGTTTGGATGCAGTCGCCGAGACGCTCGTTAGACATGGCACAGTCCGAGTTGATGAGCTTGGAGGTCTTGCTACTGGAGCTTTTCGGGGTCGGGAAGAAGCCTCGATGGAGGCTGATATTGCTGGTGGACTCCATTCGGGCCCGTCATTTTCTCCAGGGGAGATACGGGATGCCCAAGTTAGGGATGTTCCCGGTCTAGAGACCTCTCGTGGAGAGGATGATGCTTTTAAAGACTATTTCGAGGGGGTAGATGAGGAGACCGATGTTGATGCCCCAGTTGATCTCGAGGAAGTCGAAAGGCTCTAAAAGCAGGTGACATTTGAGAAATAATATGCTATTCTTTGATTTTCTATTCTTGTTTTCTGATTTCCCTTGTCTATGCTGCAGGTCAAGAAGCTGTATGACCAAGCCTTCTCCAAGATGCAAGATGAGTTGACTCATCGTGGAGAGGAGCTTGAGAAGCTCATGTCGGAGTCGGTCGAGATGGAGGCTTTATGCGCTCGAAAGGAGGAGGAATTGACCAATCTCCGAGCAATCTCGGAGAGAGCACTTCGGGAGAGGGCCGACTTCACCAAAGAGGTACGCCGATACCTACACTTTCATTTTTAGTTGCAATGCTTGGTGCTGATTGACCTATTTTTTGCTTTTCATAGTAGACAGAAGGACGCCCTGGTGGAGCGCCTTCGAGAGGAGGTTGCGGCTAAGGATGCCAAAATCCTAGAGCTGGCTCGGCTGAATGATGTCGCGGCTTCAGAGAGGGAGGCGCTTCGTAGGAATCTATCCTCGGTTCAAGAACTTCTTCGAGGTGCTCAGGAGGAGGCTGCTGCACTATCTGCGGCCAAGTCTGAGGAAAATGAATATGTCTCTTCATACAAGAGAGATGATGATGCTGCGAATGACCGAGCCAGGGAGATATCCGAGAAGGCTGAGCTAAATCTAGCTCGAGCAGTTGCTTATGCCCGTGCACAAGCCAGGAGGCAAGCCCTCGAGGAAGTGAGCACCAAGTGTGACGATCTCTTTGCTAAGATCGAAGAGGTCAGGGCCCTGGAGGAGGAACTAGTAGTGCCGACTACGTCGAATGAGGACTCTTGAAGCAGCTCGGACAACAGCGGAGGCGAAGAGTAGATTTTTGTCCTTTTTTGCTTTTTCCTTTTTCCGTATATGGGACCATTCGGGGGAATTTTCGTAAAAAACACCTTTGTAAATATATTTTTTGAAATAGAATATTTTTTGTCGCATATCACACATACTTTGTCCCGTAATGCTTGCGCAACAATTGACTTTCATGCTTCGATTCTTAGCTCCTCGGAACTCGTAGTTGCAATAGTAGATCCCCTCGAGATCGAAAACTTTCTTGAGGCTAGGTCGGCATGTGAGATTCGATCCCTCGAATGCTCTATGACGGTATCATTTATGTGACGTGACCGTGAGGTGACCGAGGTGTCCCCACCGGTACACTTCTCCAAATGTTATGACGACTTTTCAGGAATTGAATGGTTAGCCACCTCCTGCTCTATATATATTCTTGCTTCTTCTTCATTCTAAGTCTTGCATCTTTGCAAAACTTAGCTTTCCTTTCAACTTTCTCTTCCTTTTCTCATTTTTGCGAAAACTGCTTTCATTGCTTCCTATTTATCTCTGCTTGAGTAGTTATGGCTGTCGTGCCCGAATCCGTTCACCAAGAGGAGGAGAACCTTATTTTTGCATCTTGCCCGGCTGGTGGTACACCGCTGGCGTATGGTAAGTTGACCTCGAACTACTTTACTTTGAAGAAAGATTTTGCATTGGAGAAACCTTATGACGCCACGGGCTATCGAGAGCATGCATCGAGGTTCATCCGGTCGATAGAAGAAAAACATCTCGAGGACATAAGGAGAGACTGCGGCTGGGGAGAAAATGTGATGCTGCAGATACCTTCTTGAGAAGAAAATATCATGAACCATGTGGAGGGATTCCTGAACGTATATACGTACCCATTCACATTGGTCCCCTTCGACCGCCTGGTGCTCAAGTTCTGCAGGAGGTACCGAGTCACCTTGGCTTAGATTCACCCCTCCTTTTGACGGATAGTGCTGATGATGAGGTACTTTACCGAAAAGGCTGGGCTCGAGTTTACCCTTAGCCAGCTTATTAGACTGTATCGACCTCAGCATTGTTGGGACCTGATTGCGTTATGACACCGATCCACGAGGCCCTTTATTTCCAGTGATGACGAGGACCGGAACTAAGGATGGATGAGTCAGTTTGTCTGAGTAGGACCACCGATATTATTCCTGCGGAGTTCCTGCCGTTTACCGAGAAGTGGAACTTCAAATGTAAGATACGTTGTACCTTAGTGCTCTTTGCTTTGGTTGACCTATAAGAATGTTTCTTTCTTTTTCTCAGCGGTTCCGTGGATTCCGGAAGAGATCCCCGATCATGTGGACTGGACTCAGAAGCTGGCAGCTTCATCGACCTATGACGAATGCAAGTGGCGAGATCTGTCGAAGGGCAGATGGGAAGCAAAACACCACGGTATGAGCCATGCGATTACCCCTTTAAGAATGTTTCTTTTTATGCGTACTACATCTGTTACCAGAGGTGTTGGTGGGTTCTCGAAAGTGAGGTCATGCCCCTTCGAGGAGAGGGAAGGACTGTCGGCTTCGAGACCGAGAGAAAATAATAAACAAAAAAGGTCCTTGATGGATGAGGACATTCTCACTGAGGCGGTGCCTGCCCAGACACAAAGAGGAGATGTTGTCGCTGAAGAAGACTTCATATATGTTGGTTATTCCGTGGACGTCATCTCTCCTCAGGGGGATGTTTTGGATCGAGCCAGGGGGCCTCCCGAGGTCGCCGATTTTTCTAGGCCTAAGACCTCTAGCTCTGAGGGAGAAGTTCCTCGAGAGGGAAAGAACAAGGGTCCCCTGCCATCATCTGCTTCTGCCCTCTAAGGTACTTCGAGGTATGCTCGGGGCCGGGGCCACCCAAACCAAGTGGGGTCTCGAGTGGTCATGCCCCTACCGAGAGCGGTTCAACCGGGGCCGAGTGGGCTAGGCCAGTAGATGCATGCTCAACTTTTGAGGAGGCTCAGCGGCTTTGTTCCGAGGTGAGTTTTGATCGGCTTTGCTGACTTTTTAGCTATGAATTTTCGTTCTTTGAACTGAAGCTTCTTTTCTGTAGGTTTTTGATAAGATCAAGTTTGAGGTGCTCCGTTGTGAGACCAGGTTGCGGGAAGCTCTGGGCAAGGAAAAATCTCTCAAGCTTCTTTGCAATAAGAAGATGAAAGAGTTGATACATCTTCGGACGGAGGTGCAACGGAGTCGAAACCATGGGGGCAATCTCGAACGTCAGGTAACTCTTCTCCTGAAGGAGAGCATGCTCCCTTTACCACTTTTGGGATCTAATGTTTTGGTGCTTCAGCTGCAGAGAAAAATGGAAATATTGGAACGCCTTTGGGGCAAGGTTGGGCAAGTGAATTTCGAACGCCATGCATTGAAGGCGTAGATAGGCGTTCATGTTGTGTCCCAAAGGAATGCCTTTGCCAAGGCTTCTGCCCTCGAGGTGCAACTTTGCAATGCTCGAGAAAGTAGCTCGATTCAGACGAGTAGGATTGCTGAGATCGAGATCGATATTTTAAATATGAAGGCCGAGGTTGTGGATGCCCGGGCTGAAGCTGAAGAAGTTCAAGCGAAGGCCGATAAGAAAGTGGCAGTTTATTTGAAAGATGATGCCGATGCTCGGGCTGAGCTGAGAGGAGCTTTCGACAGAGAGAGGATGGGCAATGAGTATGCCCGATGCAGGTCTCAGAGGGAGACCTTTGAAGAGATACATGCTAGGGGCTTTGACCTCTCGGAAGAGATAAAGCAGGCCGAGGCGAACGAGATCGACGCCAAGTTTTTCCTTTCTTCTTGAGTTGATGCTGATATTTGAAGGCCGCCGTGGGAGCAGGTCTGAGAGGACTTTGAGGGAGATGGTCCCGAGAGTAGACTAGATTTTCTACTTTGCTATTTGCATAAGACTCCCGTGGGAGTGTTGTAAATATGTATTTGTAATGCACATATATATATGAAAGATTCTTTGGTTTGATTTGCTTGTCGATAGTTAACCCGATGAATTGGACTTTGAAATTTAACCATGTTATAAATTGGCCCAGAGGCTTTTTAAGCTGGCGACTTGGGCTCTTACGCATTTGGTCGGTATGACCTTCGGTATAGTTGGCGACTCGGGCTCTTACGTATTTGGCCCTGAGGCACTTTAGTTAACCGTATCGGGCTTAGTATCCAAGTCGGGTTTCGACTCGAGCTCAACGGCCCTCAGGTTTTCAAATCGGCCCTAAGGCACTTTTGGTCGGTATGACCTGTAGCTGGCGACTTGGGCTCTTACGCGTAAGGTCGATACGACCTTTAATGTAGCGGGTGACTTGGGCTCTTACGCGTAAGGTCGATACGACCTTTAATGTAGCGGGTGACTTGGGCTCTTATGCTTTTTTGTCCTTGAGGCGCTTTGGTTAACCATTTTTGTCTTAGTCTCCGAGTCGGGTTTCGACTCGAGCTCAACGACCCTCAGGTTTTCAAATGGGCCCTGAGGCGCTTTTGGTCGGTATGACCTGTAGTTGGCGACTTGGGCTCTTACGCGTAAGGTTGATACGACTAGCTGGTGACTTGGGCTCTTACGCTTTAGGTCGGTACAACCTTTGATGTAGCTGGATAATTGGACTCTTACGCTTTAGGTCGGTACGACCTTTAACCCGTTCTTTTTGATGTTTTTCAAAGTATTTTGAGGCCTGTGATTTTATGGCAACAGTCGGACATCGCCGAGTCGCATTAGTTTGGCCGAAGCCTTATGACGGTAGTCATTGTATTTGGCCGTAGCCTTTTAGTCCCCGAGTGAGATAGCCACGTCGTCTATATCGAGGGCATGCCTTTTGGGTCTTACAAGTTAGATATATAGCCATGACTTTGATATGGGGTTTATGCCCTTTTTTAAGGTCTTAAAAATTTGTGCATGCCTTGCTTGAGGTCTTACAATTTTGATGTTGCCTCATGGAGGGCTTACGAGTTTGAAGTTTCCAGCCCTGGGGTCTTACGGCCATGAGTCGACTGTCGAGGTCAGTCCTTGAGTCAGAGTTGATATTGCCTCATAGAGGGCTTATGTCATAGATATTTCCTCTTGGAGGGCTTATGTGTTTGAAGTTGCCGGCCCTGAGGTCTTAAGGCTTCGAATTAGATGACTTGATGAGCCGACTGTTGAGGACAGTCCACAAGTCGGAGTTGATATTGCCTCGAGGAGGGCTTATGAGCTTGAAGTTGTCGGCCCTGAGGTCTTATGCCTTTGAGTTTTTGGTGACTCGATGGAATGACTGTCGAGGACAGTTCCTGAGTGCTTGATAAATTTTTGCCCCTGGGGCTGTCTCTTGTGAAAATAGCAAACTTCTTTGATGTGTGAAATTTTTTGATGATAAAAGATACTTCTCTAATTACTTCGTACAACTATACATGTTTTTACCATCGAGGGTTGATGCGTGGCTAGAATTCATGGTTTAACACGTTATATGGCTTACATTTTATGTGCGTTAATGATAAAAATACACTTTTTATGTGCATAATGGAGTCTATTTTATGTGTAGGTGAATTGGAGATGGAAGCCGAGCTAAATGGATGCAAATACGTCAAAAATACACTCAAGAGGCGAAGAGGAGTGCACCGGGCTATAGCCGGGCATTTGAGCCTTAAGACCAGACCCAGCCTGGCGTTAGCCAGGCGCCAGAGCCCAAACGCCAGCCCTAGCCTGGCGTTATCCAGGCGCCAGGGCCCAAACACCAGCCCTGGCCAGGCGTTATCCAGGCGTTTGGCTTGTAACGCCTGGCCCTTGATCCGGTCAAATCCGAGTTTTGAAGAGTTTTAAGTGTTTCCCGGTTGGAATAGAAGTCTCCTACACATTTAGGGTATATCCCAAACATATAAATAGACCCAAAAACACAACTTGAANTCTATTTGTTCAACTACGTTCTTGTTGTAGTTGATTGAAGGGACGTCAATTAGCCGCTCCTATTTATTATGTATCTACTTGAGAGAGAGTGCATATTTATGTAGTTTTTTGAACAACATCACTCCCGGAGTATAGGCGAAAGTCATAACCGAGGGTTTAGAAGTTGGATTAGAAATAACGATACTTCGAGTGCAATCTAAAGTGAACTGTAATGCAATCTAGCTAGCATAACTTGAGAGAGTGCGTCTAGTAAATTATCATAATTACTTGAGAGAGATTTATGGTAGATAGAGTGTTCATGATTGATAGAGACAACTAATCAAACTATAAGAAGTATCCGAGAAGGAAGTTCACCGACGGGGGAAACCATAACCTTAGACCTTTATCATAATTGTTTACAACACATTGTTAGTAATTGTTAGTTATTATTATTGTCAGTAGAATTAGTAAAACATCACCAATTTATATTAAAAAGTCTTGAGAGAATTGATTGAGTAAAAGTTGTGTATTCTAAAGACTTGATTGATACGTAAATTCCCTGTGGGATCGACTCTGGGCATAATACCCCGGATTATATTTGCAACGCCCGCTTAGTATTTTATAAGACATAGTTGAGCGTGATCAAATTTTGGCGCCATTGCCGGGGAATTTAATGGTGTTATCAATTGAGTTGGAAGAAATACAAAATTCTGAAATATAGTCAATTTTCTTTAAATTTTTGTTTTTACATTGAAACTTTAACGTTTGCTAACGTGTTCCAGGTGCATGCCTAGAAACTCATCGAGAACTGGTGAATTAATTGAAGCCTTATCAGACCGCGAGAAAGTTTTCAAGGCCCTAAACCGGACCAACAGGAAAAGCAAACATCAACCACAAATTGA
>ML374857.1:0-12515 GCA_005239525.1 Nicotiana knightiana
TGAAAGGAACTGTTCCATATTCCCAGTCATATGCTTTGAGCAGCCATTATCCAAATACCAAATCTGGATGCCTCCTCTCACTTGAACCTACAAAAAGAATCAGAGGTTATTCTTAAGAACCCAAACTAGTTTGGGTCCTTTTCTATGAGAGAATGGATGAATCAAATTTTTCCTTGCCCAATTTGGCAGCCAGTTTTTCCTTTTTACAAACCTCTCATTTCTTCGACTGGCCTGCTCTTTTGCAATACACTCATATTTGTAGTGCTCGGCCTTACCACAATGGGTGCAGATTTTATTCTCAGGAAGAGTGAGATACTTGTTTTTGGGATCCCACTTGGGCAATTGACTTCCAAAGACAATCCCTCTCCTGTTGCTACTATGATTCTCTTGAAGCCATATCAGGGCATCAGAGGATTTATTCCATTTACAAGTTCGATCTAATTCATGTTTGACTTTGCCAAGTTCTTCATTAAGAGTTCTTATATGTCCATCCTTGGCATACATCTTATCTTTTAGTTTTCCCATGTTTTCTTCTAACATGAAATGAGAATAATCAACAACCTTTTTACTGGATCCTAGATTTAGCTTTAAAGTTTCAGATTTTAGTTCTAGAATCTCAGTTTCAAGTAGATGAACCTGGTTCAACAAGTCAGTGTTTTTCTTTTCAGATTCACTGACTCTGATTTCCAGGTTCATGCACTTTGATTTTAGCATTGCACATTCTTTAGATAGTTGATCCTTCTCTTTGGTTGTTTCCTCAGAATCATCTATGAAATCAAGTAGCAACTCAGAGAGTTTTTCCTTAGATAGGAACTTTACTTTGTTTTTAAGATGGGAGATACTTACCTCTGGTTATTTATGTGAATCCTTGTCAGATTCTCCAATTGTCATGAGCGCCTGTTCTTCAGTCTCCCCATCTTCTGATTCTTCATTTGAACTTTCCCCCCAAGCAGCAACCATAGCCTTTATTGTGGTTTTCTTGGGTTGGACTTGTTCCTTCTTCCTATTCCTTCTCTCATATCTCTCTTTTTTCCATTCTACTTCCCACTGAGGACAGTTTTTAATGAGATGGTCAGTCTTACCACATTTATAGCATCCCTCGTTGGTTGGCCTTTCTGGAGCTTTTGCTTTGTTGTAGTTTCCTCCTCTAGAGATTCCCTTCTTCCTCATGAGAAAGTTTCTGAATTATTTGGTGATCATGGTCATCTCATCATCTTCCAGATCTGCTCCCTCAGTGATTTTTAGTGCTAGACTCCTCTCCTTCCTTGGACCATCCATCTTCATTGTCTGCCTTCTCAGTTCATAGGCAGTGAGATTTCCAATCAGCTCATCCAATCTCAGGGTTGCCATATTTTTGGATTCCTGGATAGCAGTGATTTTGCTTTCCCAGGAAATAGGCAAGACCCTTGTTAGGATCTTCTCAACCCTGTCCTCTTCAAGAATGACTCTTCCAAGAGACTTCAGTTCATTAGTCAAGGTTGTGAACCTTGTGTACATCTCTTGGATAGTCTCTCCTTCTTTCATAGTGAAGTTTTCATACTGAGAGTATAGTAGAGTACCTCTTGACCTTTTTACCTGAGGTGTTCCTTCATGGGCTACTTGCAAGGTATCCCAAATCTCTTTGGAAGTGGTGCAACTTTAGATTCTGCTGTACTCGTCTGGACCTAGTCCACACACTAGCCACTTTTTGGCATTTGCATTCTTCTCCCATTTCTTCAGATCCTCAGCAGTGCAACTAGCTCTAGTCTTTGGTATATCTATAACTTCAGCATTCTTCATCATGGTAGCTAGAGGACCATCAGTGACTATGTCCCAAAGTTCATAGTCTTCTCCAATNGGTGGTGCACTCATCTTGATCTTCTCCAAGGTGTTAGCCTTTCAAATATAACCTGCTCTGATACCAATTAATATTTTAGACGTCAATACCACACAAGAAGATAAGTTACTTTGTGTGGTACCCAATTTTCGAGTGTTGTCTCAATAGAAGAACCTGGTTCTTCTTGATGTACTTACTTCTACTGTCGCGGAATATTAAAAGCAGTAAAGTAAAAACACAAAGATTTTTACGTGGAAAACACCTGGCTCAAAAGGTGAAAAAACCACGACCTACTCCTCAGTAGGATTTGCTCAAACTCTTCACTAAAACTCTGAGCCAAACGGACTTACAAAATAAACTCTTTTGTAATCCTAGGACTAACTCTAATCCCTTTGTAGTAACTAACCCCTAGCTAATTTCTACACGCCTCAAGTTAACTCTAATTTGAAGAATGCGTACCTATTACAATTGCTTCTATGAAAGCTGAAAGATACAATATTAAAACTCCTACTACAATCAACTAGACTCAATAATTAATCAGATGGAACTGGTTCTTCTAGTTGATATGTAGCCATTTAATCGCACAATGACTCTGCTAGCAAATTGACTCTGGGAACATTGCTTTCAGACTTTTGATTCACTTAAGCTTTTGTGTGTGTGCCATTCCAGCAGAAATACATCAAGTATTTATAGAGTCAGTTGAGCTTGTCGTCCAATTCTAGTCCAACTCTTCTTGGGTGAACAAATTCGTACCAAACTCAACTTCCTTTCTTTTTTTACTTTCCTTGCTGAATTCGACTTCAATCTTCTCATTAGTTTGCAACCTTTTTGCATTAGGAGACAATCACTTGGTTCATTGATATTTCACATTCACAAATATCTCCTATGTATATACGGTTCATGTGCCAGCTATTCAGTTCAAGATGTGTGCTCTGATGGACTTGGTTCAACTGGTTAGTCATTTGTCAATCTTCAAAACTATGCAGTGACATGGGTCAACAATGTCCAACTCTCTTTCTATTCTCGTTCTAGCTTCGACTTCCTTCCTCACTCTATGAAGTGTTCGTTCAATTTCTGGATCAAAAGAAAGGAGTTTGTTTGCGCTTCTACTCCTCCGCATTCACGAAAAGAGTCTGTGTTAACATAAACAAGTAAACTGAAAATTAAAACTTGAACAAATAAGTAATA
The DNA here is from genome assembly GCA_005239525.1 of Nicotiana knightiana. Taxonomy (NCBI): domain Eukaryota; kingdom Viridiplantae; phylum Streptophyta; class Magnoliopsida; order Solanales; family Solanaceae; genus Nicotiana; species Nicotiana knightiana. Next base: position 3,005 of record ML374857.1, read on the forward strand.
AAAGCTTAAATCAGTCAAGTAGCTAATTTCTAAGTCCCCGACAATGGCGCCAAAAATTTGTTGCGGCCAAATGCACACGCAATTATATACGATTGTAAAGTAATAGAGTAGTGAGTAGAGTATCGTCCCACAAAGACTTATGATTAACTTTTGACGGATTCAAACTTAATTAACTTATCGATTCAAGAGACTTATCATAAAATATATAAGTAACTAATTTACTACCTAAAAATACCAAGTAATGAATTAACTAGAAAATCAACCAAAACAAATGAATAATTTCGAATAACAATCAGTAGAAGAGAATATTCCAGGGTCACGGGCTAGCCAACAATCATATTGTGTTCTTGGCTTAAAATAACTAATTGATTTATCTATGTTGTTGATTGATATGGTTGATATTATTCATAAGAATCTGTCGAGTTCTTACTCGTCTATTCAAGCTAATTTAATGCCTATATGAGTATGAAATTAAGATTAACAAGAATGCATTTACAATTCATGTATTTCAACTAAGCAAGGCAATTAGGTATATTTCTATCCTAATTGCGAATTCATTTCCCGATGCCCAGGTTCAACAACTTGCTCTATTTAATTCTATATGCAATCTAGAATTCCCACTTTCGAGTTCAACTCTAGATTCGTAGATAGTAATTCATTGTTAGCTACTCAACAAATTAATTAAAAACAGAATCAAATAAACAACCCAATATGATAATCAACTTCGTCAAATTAAACTTCAAACATCAACATTCATGTATCGCCCATGACCCTAGAATAATAGGGTTCTTAGCCACTCATGGTCATACAATCATCAAATAATTCATAAGAATGCATGAAAATCAATAAAAGACGGAAAAAATAAGAACTCAAGACGAATTTTGTGGTTTCCAAGCTTTGTCGTGGCTCTTTTTTCTTGCTTCCCAATATGTTAGATGACCTAAAAGAGGTGTTTTTGGCTTATATATTGCGTACAAAAGTCGTGGGCCAAAGTTCTCATATTCCTAATCCAGCTCAGCTTCAGGGATTGATGCTGGGGTGGATGCGAGTGGATGTTTCGCATCCACTTCATCCTCCACTTCTCAGTTTCGCATGCTAGGGTGGATGCTTCGCGTCCACCCTTTGTTCCTCCATCTCAGCTTTGCCCAGGTGTGGATGCTAAGGCAGATGCTATGGGCCGACTTCATTGCTAAGGGGTTAAAACATGGGTAAAGTAACATCAAAACATATAGAAATATGTCCAACATTAGTGTTACAATCAAGGTCAACACAGAATCATTAGCTATTTATTCATCACAAACAAAAACTAAAGGTTAGTTCTTTATCATATTTAACTAATTTTTGGTAGTTTAGGGTTTTTTAATAAATCTATTGTTGTACAAAATTATGAGATTTTGATTACGAAATTGGGGGGTTTGCATGTCCATGTTAATACTAAATTTTTGATTTTGTGTGTTTACTAATGTGTTCTTGATTGTACGTAAATAAATAGTTTTCTACTGCTACCCTATTTTTCGGCATAATAATTTTGTTGTTGGGAATTTGTATGAATTTATTGTTACTGTTTATTTGCATTCAGGTATGAGTGTGTTTATATTGGTGACATTGAGATTGTTTCATCGTGGGGTTTTAGATATTGAAAGTGGGGAACAAGATATATGGGTTGGATAATGATTGAATATGTAAATGTTGATATGGATACAATATCTTATTTTGAACTGTTGGATTAAATTAAAGATTTAGGGTACAACACAAGTTGCACATTTAGTGTCACACAACCTTACTGTGATATTATAGAGAATACGAACAATGACAGGGAGCTTTCAAAAATTGCACAATTCATGCAAAATGAAGCTATTTTGGAAGTATATCTCTAGCACATCGGTGGAGAGGAAGTGCTAGTCAAAGTATTGAGGTTAGTGAGGAGGATTTAAATGGTGTCGTTGCAGCTTCACCTACACCTACTGATCCAGCAGCTCCTCTACCATATCCAGATTCAACCTCAACTGAGAAGGAATTTGACAAACTCAACTGAAGATAGTTCAAGTTATGAAATAGTAACTTTTTTGTAAAGGTTTAGAGGATTATAGCAGTGATATATATATATATATATATATATATATATATATATATATATATATAGATAGATAGATAGATAGAGAGAGAGAGAGAGATTTTAGGGTTGAGACAAAGTCTTTTCAGAGAAGAAAAAAAAGGAGAGTTCATGTTGGCCCTGTTCCATGTGGTATAGGTGGACCAGATCTGGGGTTTGATGAGACTGAAACATGTAAAAAAAGTGTTGAAGGTAAGATAGGGGGATGAACCATATTACCCAAATTTTGATGCATGTAGCTTTGAAACAGATGAAGATGAATGTTGGGTTGAAGATGGGGAAGAAGTTAGGGTAAATCTACCAAGAAGGAGATTTTCTTCTACAAAGAAGGTGCTTTCTGATCCCAGAAGTAAAAAAGTTTGTGTGCAACTGGATATGATTTTTGCAGATTTGGATGAACTTAGAAATGCAGTAACCAAGTATGCAGTTCAAAGGAGGGTTCATGTGGAAAAATGCGTGAATGAGACAACATGAGTCAGAGTGAGGTACACGGATAGTTGTTCATGGTTGTTGTATGCAAGCCATGAAACTTCAAGTAATAATTTTGTTCTTAGGACTTATAATTCAGTTTACAAGTAATAGGACCACCAGAAGTTAATTTTGCAATGCTAAATACTTGGCAGTGTTTAAAAATAAAATAGCTGAACAACCAAACATAAGAGTGTTCAAGTTACAAGAGTTAATTAGGAAGAAGTTTAAAGTGCATGTTGACAAGGCCACAACCAGGAGAGCAAGAGCCAAAGTATTGAAAGAAATTATGGGTGACCATATTCTTGAGTTTGAAATAATTCTTAACTATAGGGATGAATTGTTAAGGACCAAACCTGAGAGTATTTGTATGGTGAAACTGATGAATCTGGTAAGGCAGTATTTCAAATTATCTACATCTATTTTGGTGCATTGAATAATACATTCATGGGGTACAGGAAGTGCAACAGTTTAGAAAAGAGGCAATTGAAATAAAAAATCTGAAAAATTACCTAAAATTGAACTTGTCATGAGGTGTAGCATCTGCAAGGGTAGTGGTTATAACAAGAAAGGGTGTCATAAGAGTTCTAGAGAACTATCAGGTTCAGGAACTGCTTCACTATCAATTGTAACTTCTAGCTGCAGAACCATAAGGTTCAGGAAGAAATAGAGGTAAACCAAAGATAATATAATATATCTAATTATATATACTTTCTTTTAAATTCAAATACTATATCTAATTGTTTATAATCGATTAGAAACCAACAAATGTAGAAGTTGAACATGTTGCAAAAAGAGGAAAAGGAAGACCTAGAAAATCAACATTTACTGCTCCTAATGCCTTTACTGCTGCTGAATTTTCAATAATTGTAACTTCTGTTTTTGAATTTTCATCTGCTATACCTATTACAACAGCTAGTACAGGAAGGTGAAGAGGAAGATCAAAGAATATAACTCATTCAGTACCTAATGCAACATCTACTGCTAGCAGAGGTAGGGAAAGAGGAGGATCTAGGAATGCAACAGCTACAACTAGTAGAGGTAGAGGAAGATGAGGATCTTGGAATGCAACTCCTTCAGTACCTAATGCAACATCTTCTGCTCTTCATTCACTTTTCAGTTGGTTTGAATGTTCTGCACTTAGTACATCTGATACACCCAATGCATCTGCTACACCTAATGCCTCTACTGCTACACTAAATAGAGGAAGGGGAAAAGGTGTGAAAAATACAAAACAATTTAAAAATCCAAGAATGACGGGAAGGGGTGTGTTCCAAGCTGAAAACGGCTTCAGAACTTTCAATGTAAGTGTATAAATATATATTTGTGATACTCAATCTGTTTTATATATTTGTGATAACTTATTAAGTTATTCTTTCTTTGCAGCCTGGCATGCCAAGTAGCATAATAGTATCCACTGGTCCAACAATAATAACTAGATTAGCTGATGCAGCTGGAGACATGGTTTCAGACCAAGTAGTAGACTGAAATGGAAGGGAAAACCATCAACCACAACAAGAAGGCGTCAAGGGATTAGAGGGCAACATAGAATTCAAACAAGAACTGGTGATTCAAACAACCTAAGCCAAAATAGCAGTTCCTCACATCCACAGTAGATTTGGTTGTGTTTGTTGACTACAATCTGCAAGCAAATAATTTTTTGATATTTTTGGTTTATTACAAGAAAATACTTTTTATCCTAAGCCAGAGATGTTGACTGCAATCTGTAGTTTTTATCCTTATAGAATGATAATGTATTAGTATTCAAATTGTACCTTAGTACATTTGATATTTTGTTGACATAAATTTGGTGGTATTTATGAAATGTTGCAGTTTATTTCTAATAAATTCAGTTTTGTCTTGCATTTAAATAAATCTCAGTGAGAATCCACTTAATAAGATTCAATATTATATCGTCATTTACACAAAAGCTCAATGTGATCTCTTTATTCATCAAATTATTGACTTATACATAATAGTCGAAAGAATCTGGGAGTCGATCATAAATCCAATTTATACATAATAAACTCCCAGATAGCATATACCAAAATAAAGTTACATACTACGATCACAACAAAATAGAGTTATTATAGTCTTAACCGAACACTTTTAAATAATTGCTACAACATAAAACAAATGTTATTGCACCTTCATATGATCATTCCCCAAGTTGCCAACTTGGATTAGGTTGTTGATATACATAAAAACAAATACATATCACAATACACAAAAAAGAACTTCCTATTCAACCAATATCGTGTCCTTTTCTTTTTTTCCTTTGGCCCCTTCTCTTTTTCATCGTCAATCACAGCCAAATTAATGTTGGCATTTTTCAAACTTTCAAGCTCAACCAACTGCTTCTTGAGGCTGTCATAATGTGCCAAAACTTCTTCCATCTCTTTAATTTTGTTGAATAATCTTGGAAGAATAACCTTCGATCTTTCGTCAACTTCATTGTCCCTCAATTGGAAAAATTTACAACTCTTGACCTGATAATTCATAAATTGGAATCAATTTAATGACAAAATACAGAGTTAATCAACCATAATAAATGGGCTAGAAATGAACACAGATGCCATATCAGGGACAAGATTAAAATCTTCTGCCAGGATTAAGCTTTGATCGAAAAGTCTGCATTTTGCAACAAAATTTCATGTTTGCATCGCACTTCAACATTGAGCATTGGGTCTTCATCTTCCATACAAAGCCTATTCAAGTTGGTATTTGTCATTTCATAACCCTAATATCTAATAGATAAAAATTGGGGAAGAAAAATTTCAAACCCTAAATAAAAATATAAATTCGAATTGACTAAAGAATCGTATTTTATTGTCTATCGATTAGAACTCACCTCTTCAGTTTCAGCAACACCAGTAGAAGCTCTTCAACAATGGCAGATACTTTATATTTGTGAGGAGTGATAAAAGAATGGGTTCAAATAAAAGAGTTGAGTTGTACATTTAAGAGCCTTTCTTATGACTTATTTGGCATAACACGTAGCGATTATATAGCAAACGGGTCTTTTAAATTTAGTCCTTATGCGCTTGGAAGAGGTTTAGTCATGCACGAGTTTAATTAAGCATATAAGGTTAAATAAATTCTGGAAAAAAATAAGTTCAGGGGTGATAAGAACTCCGAAAGAAAAAATATATATTTGGTAATATGGTTATAGGTTGGGGAGGATTTTATATCTTATCCCTAAGTTTTTCAAATAATTTTCTAAAGAACCCATTTTAATTTGATAAAACGTTTGAGGGCGGTTTGTTAACCTTCACCATTCTTCCTCTCTCAAGCTCCGTGGGTCAGTTACACAAACACACAAATCGGTTCCAATTTTTTTAAATTATTTTTTTGGATTTTTTTTAATCTCAATTGGGTAATTGAAAGTTGGTATTTTATTTATTGGGTTATGATTTTCTTGATTTTTTGGTATAGAAAAGGCGAGGAAGGATGCAATTCGAAGTGCGAGACGGGTTTCAGATCTTTTATAATGCAAAAGAGAATTGAAATGGAAATTAGAGCTTTGACTGCAACCATTTTGCAATTTGGAAAGCAAACTGATCAGTGGCACTCCATTAATACTGCAATTAAGGTCAGTCCATATTGCTATTGTGTGTAATCTTAGAGCCCGTTTGGACATAAGAATTTTTTTCCTTTTTTTCAAAAAGTCGAAATCAGCATTTGTTCATAAAATTTTAACTCGAAGATGCATTTTGAAATTTTTTGAAAAACTCCAAACAACTATTTTTCAAAAAAATTCAAAATCATATTCATGTCAAACACAACTCTAAATTTAATATACCATTTTCACTTGAAAAATGTTTTCCCCCATCCGTGAAATCAGCTATTAGGGTAGGCTGCCTACATGCATCTTCTTGGGACGCGGCCTTCTCTGGACCCTGCATGAATAAGGATGCTTTATGCACTGGATTGACTTTTAACAAATCCGAATCGTATGTGAATGCGAGATACTTCGTGTACTGGGCTGTCCTTTTATGTTTATAGTTTTCAAGATTGAATTTTCTAATGAATATGTAGCTTCTAGTGGAAGGCCGAAGGCAACAAGTACTTAGTATTGAAAAACGAAAATAATTGTAGCTTCTAGGCAATAACAGCCAGCCAAAATAAATGGCACCTTGTTTTAGCAGGACTATTACGTTCACTTATTTTTATATAACTGTTTGAGGCTTGAGCACAGCACAGTCAAACCTTTCTATAACGGATTTTTTAGCTATTATAGTCAAGTGTTGTAATAGAGGACATATATTATAACATAACATAAAAATCTATTCGGAAAAGAACTTGGTTTTTAGTGAATGACTATTATATAAGGATGTTGTTATAAAGATGTGTTTATTTTGAGAAAGTAACATAACCAAAAAAGGAAAGAATGGCAACCCTAAGAGGTGTCTAATTTTGTAGTCATACATGCTGATCTTTTGGGGATGGAATTCGAATTTGTTTGCTAAAATTCCATTCCACTGGTATAACTTCACAAAGGAAATTAAAATCAAATAACACCTCAATGAATGATTGCTATTCCACTGCCTATGTAATCCAGATCCTTGTTGAAAATTCCTTAGTGTTTCCTTTTTGGTCCAAACATTATGAGCCTTTTTATTATGTGGAATGTTGGTGAGGTGTAGCAAAATGAGATGCTTCTATATAGTGGAAAGTATGAACTTTTGTATTGATATGCTGTATGTTGGTATTGTCCGATCGTAGTTGTGTGTGCGTGTTTCATTGTTGATATCGGTCACTTCAATGGGAAATTGGAGATTTTGAGAATTGGATGAAGACTATGGAGTTTGATTGGCAGCATGATTATAATCCTTTTGGACAATATCACCAAATTTTTGCAAAGTTCTATTGATTCCCGAAATCCCAACCGATACAAGGGATAATAGCCATACTAGAAACTTGCCCATGGATCTTCTTCAGCCGCGGGAAGACTTGGTTCTGTCGAAGAGCTAACACCCCTTCCAGTTTTACATAACCATACTTAAACAACACACCTAATATATCAGTCGAGATGATCAAAATACAATTAAAGAATTGACATGAAAAAAACTTGTACAGACGATTGATTGTACATATACAACGCCAAGATCACAATATCCAAACCGCAAAACGTTAACTGAATCCCTAACATCCTAGTATGAGACAATAAATAAAGGGTAGGATCATGGACATGAACTCATCATAGGTCAGTTTGGCCAAGCCGGTACAACGTGTGCCTTTCTCCTATAACTTTTCAGTCAAGCCCTGAAAATGCAAAAACACATTAGGATTCAGAGACGGTAACATTTCATATATCAGAATTTCATGTGATGTGTGCAAATATTATATTGAAGTTGAATACCATCTCAATACATTTCTTTTTAGAGACAATATATCAGAAAATTAAAGGCACACTATATCTATAACCATCTGGATGATCTTCTATTTTTCTGATATTTTAACTTGTATTCGGAAACTCAATGCACAACCTATTCCTATGATCAATGACTTGAGAAATGTGCATTTTACCTTCATAAACCTGTCAAATGTCTATACTCCGAGCAAGTACACAATTCACATCAGTTTTTTAAGGGCAAAAGGAGAAAGGGAGGAGTTCCACTCTTCTTGGGCAAGGAATTCGACTTTCTAGATTGATTTATTTTAATTTCAAAAAGAATCTACACAAAATATAGAATAAAAATCAATATATAAATTCAAAAGATTAATAAAGTTTATTACACATTTGCTCAAATAATGCACAATACGTTGTTCCTACTGTATCCAAATAATGCACAATACATTGATGCTATTGTTCTAATAAGAAAATTAATGTACTTCTGATACATAATTCCATGCTACATTCTAGAGATGGCAAAATGGTTAAAAGAAAATAGCTATCCACCCATATTATCCATCAAAAAATGGGTTGGATAATGAACCATTTAAAAACGGGTCGAATATGGATAAAGAACCATATTATCCACTTAGAAAATGGTTAACCAAATGGATAACCAATGAATGACTAATGTATTTAACTTTTACATTTGTAAAGCCTCAAATTGGAGTTCCTCAAGTTTGGAAGACAAGAAATTCTTTCATAAGTGATCATTTAAGAAGCCTTGGATAATATGGATATCCATATTATCCGCCGGATAAACCCGTTTTTATCCGTCTCAAATACGGGTCGGGTCGGATAAATTATCCGTTTTTAAAATTATCCATGTTAACCCGCTTATATCCGACCCGACCCGTTTGCCACCCCTACTACATTCTATTGTTCCTACTCCATTGCACCTTCCACCATTATTTTTGTTCACAGCCAAATAACAAAGAATCCGGACCCTAGAGTTTGGGGCCTGCCTCAAGGACCAAGTGTAATGGCAATGCATTGCCTCCAATGGTACAATCACCTTAGAATACTTAGTAAAACATCACCTTCTTTGGCCTATTAACCAGCAAACTATATCTTTGCATAGCCTATATTAACCAACTCCTTCCTCTCAGCAATCATCTGCTAGTTTCTTGATAACCCAACATCTCAATCGTCATCCTCACTATCAGCGATCATACTGACCTACAAGACCACCACTACTAGCCCAATAGCCATTAATTTACTTCAAATAAACCATGGCATGCTACACCTTTTTGTTCCTACTCTATAGCACTTTCTACCGTTACCATTCACTTATGCTGGCCTGCAAACATCTGATAACATGAGGCCTGGTAAATGCCTATACTTGACTGCTGTAACAAGCAACCCTGAACTTACTTTCTTCAGAGAATGAAGGTACTCTAACTTGTCCACAGATTTGTTGTCACATTTAGTTTGTAAGGTAGCTGAGATAAAAGGAGAACCATTTCTTGAATGTCCTCATAGATTCCTCTTTTTTCTGTTGTTTCTCTTTTGTTTTTTTCCTGCTGCCCCCCCCC
>ML374857.1:12543-40574 GCA_005239525.1 Nicotiana knightiana
TTTTTTTTTCTTCCCCCCCCCCCCCCCCCCCCTCTTTCTCAAAACACGAATTCACCATGATTCAGTTTTCCAAAAGTGGATTTGAGGTGTTTCGCTAATAAGTAAACTAATGATGCAAAATGGAGAAGCTAAGGTTATGGTGGGTGGACGAAGGAACAAGGTGAAAATCTTTTGGTTATTTTTTATCTTTCCTGAGATGTACTCATACTCAGTTGTCGAGCCCTTGGTAAGTACTTATCTCCACTCCATCCCCAAGAGGCTTAAAGTTATGTGTCTTTCTGTAATGCCTTGCACCCCAAACAAGTCTCAAATCGTATGTGCAACATGCCTAGAACTGAAACCATGAAGCGGAATTTGATTCATGAAACGTGGTATGGTTCAGAGAAAAAACAGCAAAAACAATGGTGGTGCCGTACGGGAGAAAGGCTAGCTAACGCAACACAGTTACAAAGATTTACCATACAGCGTTAATCTGAAGACTGTAAGGCAGATAAGGGCCACTTCTGCGACACTGAAGATGGATGTATAGCCCACGATATACAGTTAAAATGTCATTTTGGGTTTTCCTCATATTTTAACCGTGTAGCTATAAAAGGTCAATTACTAAATCACATTATATCCCTTTCAGACGTAAGCAGCCAAGGGAATATTGGAGAGTAGAATTTGAGTTGACCCAACATTGATCAAGGATTCTCAAGTCACAGATAAAGATTGAACTCCTAAAATTTGATGATTATTTTTTTAAGGAAATTAAGCGACAGGTATTCTTCAATTCAGTAAATTAGGGTTAAAATTTTAAGCAAGGGTTAAACATGATTATCAACACCAATGATGGGAACATGTTAATGCATCATACTTTTCACTAGATAACCCCAATGATTGGATTGACTAGTTGAAGTACATACCAGCAACTATTCGAGCTTAGAGACGAGTAGAACGTATCTTTAATTAATTTCTCATCACTAGCATGATTTCTCCTAAAATATGTAGGTTTTTGGACAGAATGATAAGATCTCAGATTTTAAGTATGTTTTATGTATATGCTTTCCAACCTGCATGTGCAAGGACAAGTTGATGCTAGTGTTGGCGTATTATAAGTTTCGGCTAACAACTTGAGTAGATAGATTGATACTATATTCGATGATTGCATCATGTGCTTATTGTGACTCTTAACAAAGTATAGTTCAAGTTACATGCGTTTACTTATAACTTTTCAGATATGTTTTAAATTATTTTTTGGGACACCTTATTCTTCCTTATATGTTGTTGTTGTTGTATTATTCTTCCTTATATGTTGGTTATATGCCCAAAGTAAATTTGTGTTTCTCGAGGAAGCTCTAATAGGGCGAAGTTGGTATCACTTTCTGCAAAGTGGCAATTTCAAAGAACAGTACAAATATAGGGGTACAGCGATTTTAGTTTATGCTACTCATATAGTAGCTTAAGATTCTGATGTTCTAGCACCCCCTAGCTACTGAGGGTAATGTCAGACCAATGGCTAACATGAAAGAAATACATGAAAGCCAGGCAGATGTATTACAGAAATTGAGATATCAAGTAGCAAAGTATTTATAGAAAGAGATCAGTTATTTTACCTTCACAATCATCCCGCATCTGCATCGTTAAAACATAAAGTTCAGAACATAGCCAACTTGAGAACCTTCTATTCAATGAAAATTTTTATGGCAGTATGAGGCTTACTCGACAAAACTATCATAGTTCAGGCCTCCGCTTCTGTCAGTATATCTGGAGATCAAAACTTCAAGAACAGAAGGTGGCACCATGTATCCAAGACTGTAGAGTGTAGAGAGCATTCCTTAGTTCTGTTCCATCAATCTTCCCACTTCGATCTCTATCAAATCTCTCAAATATTGCCTAAAAACAAGAGGATCAATGTCAGAGGCATTAATTATAATTTGCAAAGCGGTAAAGAAGATTTTGGAAACAAAAAGGGAAGGCAGTGGTAGGGTGAGAGTGAGGCACAATGGTATATCAGCCACTATGTTAGCCTCAATACTGCCCTCCATAATTTTTTTAATTATTAATATTCTCCTCCATAATTCTTTTGGAGGCAAAAAAGAATCCCTAAAACTCATCCATATTAAAAAATAATAATAATAATAATCCACACTATGAGCATCTTCCAAGTTACACTATGAGTATGAGAACTGTAAAGCTTTAAATTTTACGCATGGTAAAGATGAATATCTGTTCTCAGAACATCTATAATTTCTTTTTCTCCAAATTGTCCAAAATGTTTACCAACCAATTTTAGGCTTCTCTCCCTAATGTTCCATAGGCGTCGAAAACCTAGAAAATTACCCCAGGACAAGGACTTATTGGGTAATTTATTTAGTGTCATCCTCTACAGCCTGCTACTCCTCATGTCAACCTCCATTTCTGATATCTTTTTTTTCCTGATAAGAGGTTTTGATACTGTAATTTCTTGACTGTTAATACTTAAATAAAAACCTAAAGTAGAAAGCAATTGAACTGTGTACCCTCCATTGATCAAGACAACTCCATAGTGCAGCAAATTCCATTGGTCCTGTTCAGCAATACATGGCAAAGCTCAATTAAATAAGATATAGCAAAAACAATATTTGGAGCAACAAAAGTAGACAGCAATGTCATATAGCTAACACCCACAATTTTTTTAGAAGCAACGCAAAATACAAGCCATATATTCTACTCATTAGTTCTTATCAGAACAATAAAAGCACCATTGTCAATTTGAACTACATTGATAGAAAGGAAAAGTTATATACGAAGTGATTAGACTAAAAGCAAAAAGCGAAGACCTAAATTCTCAAAAGAAAAAGAAGTAAAAATTGAACGAACTCTTGCCTAGCCGTTTGGACAACTTTTTGAGAAACTTTTTTGTATACTTCCAAAAAGAAATATGTTTGTGCAGCTGTAGTTTTTTAAAGATTTCTGACTGCTTAGCGGGTAGAAAAAGAGCTTTTCTCTGAAAGAAAGTCCTCCAACCATTTCTTCAGCTACTGATTGTTTTTCTTGGAAAATTAATGTGCAAAAACAAACTTCTTCAAAAGAAAAACTACTCCTGCAACTCCAATTTGTTGACACTATTACCCTATGCGTTCGTTCCAAAAGATTGATACAATGAGAAGCTTTTATAGCTGCACTAATATTATGACATAGGTAAGACCACACGTTCCAAAAGTCTTATAATCATACAAATACTATGACTGTTTGACCAAAAAGTTTTAAGTCTTTTCGCAAATCAATTAATAGAGAAATGAAGGATAAATCCTAACCAAAAATAATTAACTCTAGATCGGAACAAATCGAACATAATAATCGCATATAAGCAAATTTACATAACTCTTTTGGGGATAATTAAATATAGACTTACATCTTAGATGCATTGTCTCATTATGCAATAGCCAAGAACGAAAAATGAAGAAGATCCTTCGACAACTCAAAGTGTATCTTTATTGACCTAGTTATGCTATTTTACAAGGATTTGTGGCTAAAACTTGGGCTCCTATGTAAAGAGAGATTTTAGTACAATGATAAAGGGGTTTCTATATTGTTTTAGGTCACACGTTCAAATCTTAACTATTATATAACTTCCTGTGGAAACTGCTAACAGGTGATTACAAGTACTAAAAGAGCAACAAATATAATATCAGTACTTGCCAGATGTTTTTGTCACTGCAAATCGCAACGATCTCCCCAGGTGCACCTCGTTCTCTGTACCTCTAACAATGAACTTACAATCGGCTCAAAACTTTCCTTATAACCACGGCTTAGAAAATTAACAGCTTCCTTAGGAATTGGATAGAGAAACCACGGGCCATAAAGCATGTCATTTTAAGCCACCCATGCACAGTGCTAGTAACTCATTGTGTCAATAAACAGACCACAAGAGTTAACAAGATAATTCAAAATTCCTTTTTGACCCGATTCCTTTGTGCAGTTGTATTGGCCACTACCAGGTTTCATGTGCATTTGCTATCTTCCAAGGTAAACATCCCTTACATGTATATAGCAGGTGTGAGCAGCTACTCAGGATCAATTCTTGTTCTGTGAAATGATCAACCCTTCCTTGATTTACATTTTATCCTGTTCATCAAGTATTCGCCCAACCTAGCACCAACCTCCACTATTCTTGTTTCAGGTTTTATCTCAGCTCTAACAATTTCCTCCAAGAGATTCCCTATATTTTCAGCACCATCCCATTCAGAGATCCTGGATATAATTTCTCCCCATGTATCTGTGTGAAGGGGTTCGCCATGGCTCAGAATATCCTCCACTACTTCACAAGCTTCCTCAAGCTTACCTACGTTACAGAAACCTTTCACCACTGCATGAACCACAGAAAAATGAGGAGAGAAGCCTTTTAACATCATTTCCACCATGTAATTCTTAGCCTCATCGTACATTCCCTGATCACTTAGACCCCCAACTAATGTCCGATAAGAGACTAAGTTGGGAAGACACCCATTTGATGGCATGTCCTCAAGGACCTTACAGGCATCAACAGCGCGACCTTCTCGACAGAACCCCAGAATAACTGTATTGCAATGTACAATGTCTGGATTGCAACCCTTTACTTTCATTCTGCAAAGAATCTTGTAAGCCTCCTTAAGTTTCTTCTTCCGACACAAGCTGTTCAATAGAGTGCTATAACTTAAAGCATCAGGAACAAACCCTTTATTCAGCATGTCCTCCAGCAAGTCAACAGCTTTACTCACTTGACTTTTTCGGCACAAACCCTGCATCAGAATCCTATATGACTCAACATCAGAAGCAATGTCCCTCTTAAGCATTTGGTTAAAGAGTGAGTAGGCAATACTTAAATCATCATTCAAACAGAACGCCCGCATTAGAATGTTGTAAGACGTGGTGTTGGCCAAAACTCCATATTTATGTGCAGATTTGAAGAGATCAAATGCAGGGCGAAGAAAGTTCCGGTGAGAAACGAGTATTCCAAGAATGAGGTTGAGATGTTTAGGAAGAGGCTTCATATTGAATTCCAGGATAGTGTAGAAAGTTTTAAGGGCTTTGTCAGGTAAGCAAGCATCACCATAGATTTGGATGATGTGTGAAAAAAGAGATGGGGAGACGGAATATTGCTGTGACTTGAGGGAAGAGAGGACAGACTGCATGAGAGAGAACTGGTGGGAACGGCCAAGCTTGAGGATGAGAGTGTGGAAAGTGGCGTATGAGTGCTGAAAATCGGGTTCTCGAGAGGCTAAATCAAATATTTCTTTAGCAAGGAGTGGATCTGATTGGGAAGCAATAAGCTTCTGGATACGAGCTGGAGAGCCAATAGAAGGTCCCTGTTTCTTGTTGTTTATTAGTTCTTCACTTGCTTGACTTTGTTTTTTACCTTGCTCTAGCTGTTGTGTACGATAATGGCATTTAAAATTGCACCAGGCAGACAGTGGCTGGACCTTTGACAGCCAAGTAGAAGAGCACATGACCATATACAATAGATCCTTGGAGCTGGAGTGATGTGAAAGCAATTTCATCTTTCTTGAGACTACAAGCTCTTATTTCTCTACTTACTGATAGCCTCGATAGCCACTTCATTATCTGAAAGTGTTGTCCACCGGCACTCCAGAAAGTAAACAAGCATTGTGCACTGGATACAACAAAAAGTACACCATTAGTGCAACAATGAAAAGAGACTAAATGAATAACAGAAAACAACAATGATCAGTAAAGATGAAGTCAAACACCCACATACAAACAGAGAACAGCTAGACTAAGTTTTATAATTCATGCTTGAGTAATCTAAAACGTTAGAAGTATAAAGAAAATCAGCACCCAAAATTTGATTTCTCTGAAGCACCAGTAATTTGGTTACTGGCTTACTACTTTAGCTCGTCTAGGAGAAGGACTTGCTCAAAAAGACCCCAGCTCAAAGTATTATTGAAGAGATAAGTTTCCCAAATGCAAGGTAAATCTTCCTACAGAAGATGAGCACAATCTTCCTCTCTGAAACACTTCTAGTGTAGGGAATTTGACTTTTGCTCTGCACATTCATCAAAGCCAAAACTTCTCCAAGATAACAGTCCGGACTTCATACCTATGAAATTCTCTTATTAACAGCATTCATGTATGCATCTGCATATCTTTTACATTCATACATGATATAGAGATAAGTGAGTTCCTGCAAAATGGATGTCACACCTCCTTTTTCCCGAAAGGGATGGGGAGTTTTTCCAATTTAAGCGACAATAATCGAAATGTGATTATTTATTTAATCACAGAGTCGCCACTTGGGATTATTATGGTGTCCCAAGTCACCGGTTTATGAAAATCCCAAATCGAGGAAGAAATGACTATGTTAAAAGTGTGCGAAAACCAGAAGACCGGGTAAGGAATTCTGTTAACCCCGGAGAAGGTACGAGGCACTCCCGAGTTCCGTGGTTTTAGCACGGTCGCTTAACTATTACTGATTGGCTTAATTATCTGGTTAATTACATATTTAAAACCTATGTGCATTTTTAAACTTTTAACCGCTTTTAAATGCACCCGCGATTTACGACATGCTTATTTTATTATTGTTATCCAAAGCTATGGTCGGGTCACATGAAATGCACACCCTTATTTGGATTTACGGTTTTCCACGCATTGCGAATCGCGCCACGTGAAATGCACACACGATTCACAACATGTTAAATTTTTATTATTATTTGAAATTATAAGGTCGAGTCACGTGAAACGCACACTCATGGCCATGCCACGGGAGCCGTACCCATGGCCACTATAATTTAGTCACGCACCTAAAGCAAACTACGAAGATTCACCAATTAATTTCCTTTTTAAGCTCGGTTTCATGTGAGGGCTCAATGAATATGGATGGAGCCCGTAAACTGAATGCAAAATTGTTTAACCAAAATTACATTATTACACAAAAATGGATAACATTAACCTGGCAGATACTTAGCACTGGAAATCAAATTTGTGATTAACAAGGAAAGAAGGAATTCAAAATCATAACCACGACATTCATAGGCAAAAACGTATAGGATACCCATGTAAGGAAAGAAAGAAATTGTAAATTAGTTAAGAGTGCAAGGTGTCACCAACAGCAATTTGAAACATAATTCAGCAAATAATATCAACATGGGTATGAAAGTAATATCCATCATTTCTCATGGAATTAAAGTTTACTAATTACAATAAAGATGGCCAGGCACAAATTCAAGGAATAGCAACCACATAGGCTAGAAAACATGTCAAATTCCATATCAAAACAGATCTGAAGGTTGTTTACAGAAGACATACCAAGCTGCTCAAGGAACTAAAACCAGAAGAAAGAAGACGCCATATAAAGCTGCAATCGGCAAGTTTGAAGCTCAACAAGCAATCTCGACAGCAGCGGCCGCAATCAACAACACAGTTTCAACTCTAAGCAATTTTTTTATTTTTTTTCTTTGGAACTTTGTAATTTCAGATCTTCATTTATATGTTTCAGATGCTGAGTGTTTTCTCTCGCTGCTAAAGAATTTCAGATCTTCTTAAATTTTGAACTTCAAATGGATCCTATTTCTTCGATGCTTCTTCCGTATGAGTGAAATTTCAGCCCCCTTTTGTGTGTGTGAGAAGGTGTGTATTAGTGGGTGAAGGTGACGGCGGCGCTAGGGTTCCGCCATAGGGTGGGTTCTGTCCGGCGGCGGTGGCTCTAGGGTTAGGAAAATGGGGAAGTCTAGTAGGGATCAGGGATTGAGAGAGGAGGGTAGGGTGACGGCGCTAGGGTTGGGGAGGGGTCTGGTTCTCTTTTTCCGGCGGCCAGATGGGTGAGAGGGGAGGGGTCTGCGGCTTGCTAGGATTAGAAAGATGGGATGGGGATCAGGTCTTTTTTTCAGGAGGGAGGGTCTTTTAATGGGCGGGTCGGGCAGGCGGATCGGGCGGGAACCGGGTTTGGGCAGGGCAGGTCTTTTAGTAAAAATTGCACGGGCGCCTGCCGCTTTGTTTTTATGTTTGCACCGGTACCCATTTTTTTGTTAAAAACCTTTCGAAAAGATAATTTTATCCTTTTACAAGCAGTCAAACCTACTTTTTCTCTCTCTTCAAGTAAACCATATTCCTCTACTTCCATTCATATACTTTGCAAATACTCTATTTCTCTCTCTCCCGTTCTTCGCTTTTACGATCGTCATTGTTTTTTGATATTCATCGCTTCAATTGTTTGTTCGCCAACAATATTACGTATAATTACAGGTACATTGCAGTACCTTTACGTTCTGGGTATTTTTTTTTGTGATAGTTTGTTTTAAATGAACATTTCTATAAATTCTTTAGCTAGGGAGCTGAAGTTTTGTTTGTGTTTTTATTATATTTTTATGAATTAAGGACAAAACTTCAGCATATGAGGTGTTGAAGATTTGACAAATGAACTAATTGACTTCAGCATCTTGTGCTGAAGTTTTAAAAAAAGCTCATGACAAAACTATAGAATTAAGGACAAAACTTCAGCATATGAGGTGTTAAAGATTTTACAAATGAACTAATTGACTTCAGTATCTTGTGCTAAAAAATTTCATAAAGCTCATGACGACGAAACTATCGAATCCAGGTATTAAAACTTCAGCACAGTGGCTGCTGAAGTATTAAAAAATGAACTAATTTACTTCAGCATCTTGTGCTAAAGTTTTTCATAAAGCTCATGAAGATTAAACAAACTTCAGCACATTATGTGCTGAAGTCTTTACCAATGAACTGATTAACTTCAGCATCTTGTGCTGAAATTTTTCATAAAGCTCATGAAGACTAAACAAACTTCAGCACATGCGGTGCTGAAATTTTTAGAAATGAACTGATTAACTTCAGCATCTTGTGCTGAAGTTTAAAAAAAAGCTCATGACAAAACTTTAGAATTAAGGACAAAACTTCAGCATATGGGGTGCTAAAGATTTTACAAATGAACTAATTGACTTCAGCATCTTGTGCTGAAGTTTATTATAAAGCTCATGACGACTAAACTATCGAATCCAGGTATTAAAACTTCAGCACAGTAGTTGCTAAAGTATTAAAAAATGAACTAATTTACTTCAGCATCTTATGCTGAAGTTTTTCATAAAGCTCATGAAGACTAAACAAACTTCAGCACGTGTGGTGCTAAAGTTTTTACAAATGAACTGATTAACTTCAGCTTCTTGTGCTGAAGTTTTAAAAAAAGCTCATGAAAAAACTATAGAATTAAGGACAAAACTTCAGCATATGAGGTGCTGAAGATTTTACAAATGAACTAATTGACTTCAGCATCTTGTGTTGAAGTTTTTCATAAAGTTCATGACGACTAAACTATCGAATCCATGTATTAAAACTTCAGCACAGTGGTTGCTGAAGTATTAAAAAATGAACTAATTTACTTCAGCATCTTGTGCTGAAGTTTTTCATAAAGCTCCTGAAGACTAAACAAACTTCAGCAAATTATGTGTTGAAGTCTTTACCAATGAACTGATTACTTCAGCATCTTGTGCTGAAATTTTTCATAAAGCTCATGAAGACTAAACAAACTTCAGCACGTGCGGTGCTGAAGTTTTTACAAATGAACTGATTGACTTCAGCTTCTTGTGCTGAAGTTTTAAAAAAAAGCTCATGACAAAACTATAGAATTAAGGACAAAACTTCAGCATATGAGGTGCTGAAGATTTTACAAATGAACTAAGTTTTTCATAAAGCTCATGACGACTAAACTATCGAATCCAGGTATTAAAACTTCAGCACATTATGTGTTGAAGTCTTTACAAATGAACTGTTTTGTGCGTGATTCAAATATGAGAAGAGATGGAGTCTTTTGTGCGTGATTCAAATATGGGAAGAGAGGGAGGTGCGTGATTTTTATATGTTATGTCAGGGGTAGAATGGTCATATTAGTGTGAATTTTTTGTCAGCTGGCTACCAAATCAATAATTTTTAAAAATAGGGTATAGGTTAAAAGGTGGCTGCTATGTAGGGTATGGCTGCAAATCGCCCGGTCTTTTAAGACATTGGGCCACCGATTTTGGGGTCCAAATTAATGTGCAATGGAGGCAAGCCCAACTCTTGTCTTTCTTTTCAATATCAGATTTTTGCAAACTCAACCATTTAAAACTCAATTTTAATTGAATCTAATTTTTATATGGCTAGCCTATTTATTTATTTTACCTAATGATGGACTAATGCAACTAATTAATTAATTAAACTAAGAATGTAATTTTTTATTTTATTTTTAGTTGATTAAAAGATGCATTTAACAATGTAATTAAATCCTAAAAATGCAATTTAATATCTAACAGGCTATGAGATTAAGATTCAAACATTTTTTTTGTGATTTTTATGATTTTAAAACAACTCTAAATATGCATGAACAACTCTAAACTATTTTGGAATATTTTTTAGGAGTGATTTGCATTAAGGCAAAAATTAGGTGCTCACAACTGCCCCTTTTTGCTCGGGAACACGAAGAGTTTTCGGGCAAAGATAAAGTGAGCAATCATGAATAATTTTTGCCCGTTTGATACTCCATTAGAAGCATTTTGGAAAATTTTGACCGAACCTTGCTTCAGAGATTGCCTACATATCCTTGGCTATAAAGGAATCAGGTCAATGTAGTTCTGGAAGTTTTGGCAGCTAGGACTACTAGGAAGTTGTGATTTCACTGTTGTTGCTGTTGTTACTGCTTGTGGAGCTCCTTATTACTCCAAAATCAAAATTAAAAAGAAACTAAACAAGCTTAGCAGCTATGAGTTACAAGATTCCTATCTATAAGTCTTTTGAAACTTGATCCTGAGTCTTGGCTGATTCTTCACACAGACTCTGATCTGAACCTTGATGCTTGCTAGGTGCAGGTGCTAGTTCCTTCTTCTTCATCTTTTCGGATCAAGACGGGATATGCAGAGCTCGTGACTTCAACTACGTCTTGAGCAGTTCACATCTTTATCTGCTTCCGCATTTTGGATTCAATTCTTTTTTTTTCTTTTATTATGGATTGAGACTTCTTCTTTTGGTCATCTCGGACTGTCGACTCGTATTCTTAAGGCGAGCTTCTGCTACTTCTAACTTGAATTGAATTATGAACTGACTTCCCTCGTTCTCCAGGCAGGCGCCTTCTACTGACTTGAAATTTGAAGCTCTTGAAATAAATACACTCGTTCTCCACGTGGGCGCCTGATACTACAACAAAACAGACAAAACAAAAGAAACTTTTCTGCCCCAGTTTGCACTGGGAAGATTTGTGAGTTGTTAGTAGAACTATAAATCACATGTGATATTGATGAATGGTGCAATGATGAGAGTAAAATTAAAGGCTCGACTAGGATGTACGTCTCCTGTGAGTAAAACCAAGAAAATTTGACTAGCAAATGCATCTGCTAAAAATAAAATTTGAATGACCCAAACTAGAAAGTGCATCTCCTAGGGATGAACTTGAATGAACCAAACTAGGAAGTGCGTCTCCTAGGGGTGAAATTCCAATTTAGGAAGTGTGTCTCCTAAAACAAAAATATAACTTGAAAGACCCAGAGTAGGAAGTGCGTCTCCTACGGGTGAAACTTGAATGAACCAAACTAGGAAGTGCATCTCCTAGGGGTGAAATCTCAATTTAGGAAGTGTGCCTTCTAAGAGAATAACTTGAAAGACCCAGATTAGGAAGTGTGTCTCCTACGAGTGAAACTTGAATGAACCAAACTAGGAAGTTCTCCTAGGGGTAAAACTTGAATGACTCAAACTAGGAAGTGTGTCTCCTAACGGTGAAAACTCAATTTAGGAAGTGCATCTCCTAAAAGTACATCCTGAAAAAACCAGACTAGGAAGTGCGTCTCCTGGGGCGAAACTTCAATGACTCAAACTAAGAAGCGCATCTCCTAGGAATGAACTTAAATGACCTAGACTAAGAAGTGCGTCTCTTAGGGGTAACATCTCAATTTAGGAAGTGCATATCCTAAAACAAAAATAGAACTTGAAAGACCCATACTAGGAAGTGCATCTCCTAGGGGTGAACTTCAATGACTCAAACTAGGGAGGAAGTGTGTCTCCTAAAAAAAATATAACTTGAAAAACTCGGACTAGGAAGTGCATCTCCTAGGGGTGAACTTCAATGACTCAAACTAGGAAGTGCGTCTCATAGGAATGAACTTAAATTACCCAAAACTAGAAAGTGTGTCTCCTAGGGGTGAACTTCAATGACTCAAACTAGGAAGTGCGTCTCCTAAGGGTAAAATCTCAATTTAGGAAGTGCGTCTCCTAAAATAAAAGAATAACCTGAAAAACCCAGACTAGGAAGTGCGTCTCCTAGGGGTGAAACTTCAATGACTCAAACTAGGAAGTGCATCTCCTAAGGATGAACGTAAATGACTCAAACTAGGAAGTGCATCTCCTAGGAATGAACTTAAATGACCCAAAACTAGGAAGTGCGTCTCCTAGGGGTAAAATCTCAATTTAGGAAGTGTGTCTCCTAAAACAAAAGTACTGGAAGACCCATATTAGTAAGTGCGTCTTCTAGGGGTGAAACATCAATGACTCAAACTAGGAAGTGGGTCTCCTAGGGATGAACTTAAATGACTCAAACTAGAAAGTGCATCTCCTAAGAATGAACTTAAATGACTCAAACTAGGAAGTGCGTCTCCTAGGAATGAACTTAAATGACTCAAACTAGGAAGTGCGTCTCCTAGGGGTAAAATCTCAATTTAGGAAGTGCGTCTCCTAAAAGTATATCTTGAGAGACCCATTCTAGGAAGTGCATCTCCTAGGGGTAAAACCTCAGTCTCTCAAACATATACGACCCAAACTAGGAAGTGCGTCTCCTAGGGGTAAAATCTCAATTTAGGAAGTGTGTCTCCTAAATTAAAAATATAACTTGAAAGACTCAGACTAGGAAGTGTGTCTCCTAGGGGTAAGACTAAGCTTGAGGAAAACTATAAACTAAGCTTGACTAAACTAAAAATTGACCATATTCTCCAGGCAGGACCCCTGAACTCGAGGAATACTAATGATTATCCAACTTAACAAAATTGAAAACTGGCCCTATTCTCCAGGCGGGACTCCCTGAACTCAAAGAAAGCTAAATATTAACAACTTAAAAATTTAAAACTGACTCTATTCTCCAGGCGGGGCTCCTGAACTCAGGGAAAACTAATGATTATCCAACTTAACAAAATGGAAAATTGACCGTATTCTCCAGGCAGGACCCCCGAACTCAAAGAAAGCTAAAGATTAACAACTTAAAAATAAAAAATTAACCCTATTCTCCAGGCGAGACTCCTGAACTCAAGGAAAGCCAAAGATTCCTCTCAACTAGGGAAAATGACTAGGAGGTATAGTTCTTCTCAACTAGTGAAAATGCTCAGGAGGTGTGATCTTCTCAATAGCCTTTGTGTAAATAGAATTGGGGCAGTACACCTGAAAAATTCAAGCTTCCAAGCTTTTGATATGAACATAGTTTTCATTCCTGTTTCAGACAAAAAACACTTGTGTGTCACGACCCAAAATCCTAACTTAGGTCGTGATGGCGCCCAACAGCGGGGTTAGGCAAGCCAACACTCAATTTACTAAGGGTTATTTCTTATTTGATTAAACATTTAAACATATACTAAGTTTTAAAGTTTGAATCATAAATCGAGAAGGATAATTAACCAGTTTTAATCAAAAGCGGTCATAAGGAGGCGTCAGCCAATATATATACAAACTCGTAATCTATAATAACTACCACATGTGTGCCAATAACTAGTGTCACAAGTCCTACGGGCATACTAACAGAATATACAAAAGATATAATATACAGTCCCACTATCTGAAAGAAATAGACGGGAAATAAGCAAAAGAAACTCCATGGTGATGCCGAGGATCGTCAGGAGAAGCAGCTCACTGTGAAGTCAGCTCCAACTATAATCAGAATCGAGCTCCGGTCTGGTAACCAGGTGCACCAGCCTTAGAACCTGTACAATTAAGTACAAAAGCGTAGCATGAGTACATAAATAAATATGTACCCAGTGAGTATCCCATCTAATCTCGAAGAAGTAGTGACGAGAGGTCGACTTGACACTCACTAAGGTCCAACAGTATAATTTAACAGAATATGATGAAAACGGTAGGCATGTAAAGGTAGTAACGCAACAAATATATAAGGCGCTGAAATCAAAGTAAATACTGGAAGTAAATAAACAATTACTACTTCATATTCCCCCAAATATCTGTCAAATCAATATCCATGAATTCAATCTCAATTTATCATGCACATACGGGATAAGGACAACCGGCCTGAGCCATAAAAATAATCATGTTTGTGCAATGCCGAGGGTCGAACAGCCCGAACCATAAGTGCATCATTTCCATAAAATAGTCATATCTATGCACTGCCGAGGGTCAAACAACCCGAACTATAAGTGCATCTTTCAATCTGCCGTGGCGTACGGCCCGCTCCCATGAGAGTGGGAAAAATCACACTCCGCTCGCGGAATGTAAATTGTGAAGCGGTCACATGCACACACAATATTCTTTTTAAAATTACTTTCCATAATCAACTCCTTCAAATTATCAAATTCCATATATCTCAGGGAACCAATGCTACATATCACATGAATTCATAACATATAATTCATTACGAGGAAGAACGCAAGGCATGATGTGGACCTAACTACCCGGACATAATAATAATAGCCGCTACGTACGGACTCTCGTCACTTTGTACGTACGTAGCCCCCACAAACATCACACATAGCATTTAAATCACCTACGGGGATAATTCCCTCTTACGAGGTTAGAAAGGAGACTCACCTCGTGTTGAACCTACTCTCCGGGTCAAGAACGCGCCCCAAACTCCAAACTCGCCACCCAAGGACTCGAAACTAGCCAAATGTTACATAAATACATCAATTTATGCTCAAAAGTATGGAATTCCCCTATTTAATTAACCAATTTAGCCTACTTTGCAATATCTCAAAATACACCCTCGGCCCCACGTGCTCGGATTCCGGAAATTTTCGAAGGAAACACTTACCCATAACCTAAGGATCATTAATATATAGTTTTTGTATGATTCCATGGCAAATTTCTTGGTAATTCTCCCATTTTCCATAAAACTTAGGTTTTTCACTCTAACCCATGATTTCCACTAATTAGTGTGTTAACCTACCTAAAAATCCAAGTATTCAACTTAAATTATAGTAGGAATCACTTACCTCTCAATTTCTAGGTGAAATCTCCTCTTTGAAGCTCCCAAAATCGCCACAAGTGAAGAAAAATGGCTAAAATGGGACTAAGTCCCATTTAAAACTAACACTGTCCAGTTGCCCCTTGTGTGCAATCGCAGTTGGGGTAGTTCAATCGCAGAAGCCAACGGCCAGGACCCCCTGAAAGTCTACTGTGCGATCGCGGAAGGGGACTTGCGAACGCAGAGAACCAAACTAGGCCAGACCACAAATCACCCATGTGCGAACGCAAACAGGCCCATGCAATCGCACAGGGCATTTCCCACACCCTGCCAACTCCTTCTATGCGATCGCATTAATGCACCCGCGATCGCACTGAAGGAAACCAGTCAGTGAAAATCTGGTGTTTCGAATTTAACTCCGAGGGGTCCGAAACTCACCCGAGCCCCTCGGGACCCCGTCCAAAGGAACTGGCAGGTCTGTATTCACGATACGGACTCACTCGAATTTTCGGAACGTAAAAAACAACAACGAAACTAAGATTTCGACCCCAAAACCAAATTGAATCAAACTTTGAACTTAAAGTTCTAGAATTCGCTTTCAATGCGCTGAACCGACCTATACCACTCGGAATGACACCAAATTTTACAAGCAAGTCATAAATGACATAAAGGAACTATTTCCGGTCTTGGAATTCCATTCTGACCTCGATAACACAAAAACACGTTCCAAACCAAATTTCAAACTTAAGGAAACTCTAATTTCAATATTGGGCACTGAAACGCCCCCGGGTCATCCAAAACCCATTCCGAACATACGCCCAAGTCCGAAATCATTATACGAAGCTACCGGAACCGTTGAAACTCGATTCCGAGGTCGTTTACTCAAAATGTTGACAGAAGTCAAACTTGGCCTTAAAGGCCAACCTTAAGGAACCAAGTGTTCCTATATCACTCTAAACACTTCCGAATCCCGAACCACCCGTCCCCGCAAGTCATAAATCATAATAAGCTGCTACGGAAAGTCTCATTTAGGGGAACGGGGTCCTGATACACAAAACGATCGGTCGGGTCATTACATTCTCCATCTCTTAAACAAACGTTCGTTCTCGAACAGGTCTAGAATCATACCTGAAGTGCTGAATAAATGTGGATATCTGCTCCGCATGTCCTCTTCGGACTCCCAGGTCGCCTCCTCAACTAGTTGGCCCCTCCACTGGACCTTTACGACAGAAACTCTCTTAGATCTCAACTGGAGATCCTGCCTATCAATAATAGCAACTCGCTCCTCCTCGTAGCCCAACTTCTCATCCAACTGAATAGTGCTGAAATCAACCACGTGAGAGAAGTCGGTGTGGTACCTCCAGAGCATGGGTACATGAAAGACCGGATGAACTCCTGATAAACTGGGAGGTAAAGCAAGCTCATAAGCAACCGCACCAACTCGCCTCAATACTTCGAAAGGACCTAAAAACCTCGGGCTCAACTTGACCTTCTTCCCGAACCTCATAATAGCCTTCATCGGCGAGACTTTCAACAAAACTTTATCTCCCTCCATAAATGATACATCACGCGCCTTCTGATCCGCATAACTCTTCTGTCTGGACTGTGCTGTGCGAGCCTCTCCTGAATCAACTTCACTTTCTCCAAAGCATCTCTCACCAGGTCGGTTCCATATAACTTAGCCTCGTCAGGCTCAAACCACCCGATAGGAGAACGATATCGCCGACCATAAAAAGCCTCAAATGAACCCATCTCGATGCTGGACTGGTAACTATTATTGTAAGCAAACTCGGCCAAAGGCAAGAACTGGTCCCACTGACCTCCAAAGTCAATCACACATGCCCTGAGCATGTCCTCCAATATATGAACTGTCCGCTCCGACTGACCATCAGTCTGAGGGTGAAATGATGTGCTGAGATCTATCTGGGTGCCCATCTCACTATCCAATGCTTTCCAAAAATGCGAGGTGAACTGAGGACCTCGATATGATATAATGGACACCGGCACGCCGTGCAACCGGACGATCTCCCGAAGGTAGATCTGGGCCAACCTCTCAGAAGTATAAGTAGTAGCCACTGGAATGAAATGCACCGATTTGGTCAATCTCTCCACGATGACCCAAACCGCTTCAACCTTCCACAAAGTCCGAGGCAACCCAACCACGAAGTCCATAGTGATGCGCTCCCACTTCCACTCATGAATGGGCATTTGCTAAAGTAGGCCTCCTAGCCTCTGGTGCTCATACTTCACCTGCTGGCAATTAAGACACCTAGTCACATACTCCACAATGTCCCTCTTCATCCGCTTCCACCAGATATGCTGCTTCAAATCACGATACATCTTCGTAGCACCAGGGTGAATAGAATACCAAGAATTGTGTGCCTCCTATAGAATCCTCTCCCTCAGGCCATCCACATTAGGAACACATAAACGGCCTTGAAGTCTCAGAACACCATCCTCGCCAACAGTAACCTCCTTGGCACCACCCTGTACCACTCTCCCAAAGCTCTGCTAAGCACGGATCATCGAACTGTCGGGCCTTAATCTCCCCCAATAACGAAGATTGAGCAACCACATGTGCTAAAACTCGACGAGTCTCTGAAAGGTCTAATCTCACCAGGCGATTAGCCAAGGACTGAATGTCCATGGCTAGAGGTCTCTCCTCTGCTGCAATATAAGCCAAGCTACCGATACTCTCTGCCTTCCTTCTCAAGGCATCTGTTACCAAATTTGCCTTGACCGGATGATAAAGAATGGTGATATCATAATCCTTCAACAACTCAAGCCATCTGCGCTGCCTCAAATTAAGATCCCTCTGTTTGAACAATTGTTTTAAGCTGCAGTGGTATGTATAAACCTCACAGGACACCTCATACAAGTAGTGCCTCCAAATCTTAAGAGCATGAACAATCGCCGCCAACTCCAAATCGTGCACAGGATAATTCTTCTCATGAACCTTCAGCTGGTGCGAAGCATAAGTAATAACTCTCCCTCCCTGCATCAACACACACCCCAAGCCAACGCGTGAAGCGTAGCAATACACTTTATACATCCAAGAACCGAAAGTCAATACCAGAACTGGTGCTGAGGTCAATGCCGCCTTGAGCTTCCGAAAGCTCGCCTCACACTCGTCAGACCACCGGGACGGGGTATTCTTCTAAGTCAATCTAGTCAATGGAGCTGCAAACTAAGAAAAACCCTCCACAAATCGGCGATAATAACCTGCTAGGCCCAAAAAACTCCTGATCTCTGTAGCTGAAGTAGGACGCGGCCAACTTTGAACTGCCTCGATCTTCTGAGGATCAACCTTGATACCCTCTCCGGATACCACATGCCCCAAGAATGCTACGAGATCCAACCAGAACTCACACTTGGAGAACTTAGCATATAGCTTTTGTTCCCGCAAAGTCTGGAGCACAACTCTCAAATGTTGCTCGTGCTCCCCCAGGCCACGTGAGTAAGTCAAGATGTCATCAATGAAGACAATGACAAAGGAATCAATATACGGTCTGAACACTTATTCATCAAGTCCATGAATATTGCTGGGGCATTAGTCAAGCCAAAGGACATCACCAGGAACTCATAGTGGCCATATCTCGTACGGAAAGCAGTCTTCGGAACATCTGAGGCCCGAATATTCAACGGATGATATCCCAATCTCAAATCAATCTTAAAAAACACCCTAGCACCCTGCAACTGGTCAAACAAATCATCGATGTGTGACAAAGGATACTTGTTCTTAATGGTGACCTTGTTCAACTGACGGTAATCAATATACATCCTCATGGACCCATCCTTCTTCTTCATGAATAGAACTGGAGCACCCCGCGGCAATACACTCGGTCTGATGAACTCCTTAGCCAACAACTTCTCAAGCTACTCCTTCAACTCTTTCGGAGCCATACGGTACGGAGGAATAGATATAGGTTAGGTGCCTGGAGCTACATCAATGCATAAATCAATATCACGATCCGGAGGCATGCCTAGAAGGTCTGAAGGAAACACATCAACAAACTCTCGAACCACCGGCACTGAATCAATCGTCGGAGACTCGATGTTGGTGTCCCGCACATAAGCAAGATAGGCTAGACAACCCTTCTCGACCATATATCAAGCCTTCAGGAATGAAATAACCCGACTGGCTGCACTTACTGAGGAACCTCTACACTCCAGCCTAGACGACTTGGGCAAGGGTAAAGTAACTGTCTTGGCATGGCAATCTTAGCACGGCATGATAAGGAGATAGCCAATCCATGCCTAGAATAACCTCAAAATCGGCCATGTCGAGCAGTAAAAGGTCCGCTCTGGTCTCGAATCCATAGAATGTGATCATAAAAGAGCGATAGATACGGTCTACCACCACAAAAGCGCCCACAGGAGTGGACACATATATAGGAGAACCCAAAGACTCACGAGGAGCATCCATAAAATGAGAAAATAATGCTGAAACATATGAATAGGTAGATCCTGAATCAAATATATTGAAGCCTCTCTACCACATACTGAGATAATACCTGTGATCATGGCGTCTGAGGCCACTGCATCTGATCTGGCCGGAATGGCATAGAATCTAGCTGGAGCACCGGAAGACTGAGCTCCACCGGGGTGAACAAGAGCTGACTGACCTCCCCCTGAATGGCCGGAGAGCGATGTGAGCCCTCTAGCATAGCACTAAAGTAGGGGCTGGAGGGTCTCGGATGACTGGGATAACCATTGGGTGAACTCTAAATGGCTGGAGGACGGTAGGAACGCTCTGGCATGGCACTGAAATGAGGCCTCGCTGGAACACCTCGGAGAGGTGGTGGAGGTGCAGAATATGAAGGCATGTTAGGCTGACTACTGCTAAATTGACCTCTGCCCCTAGCTGGGGCACCTCTGAAATCTCCGGAGAATCTAGCCCTCTTGTCCTGCTGCCCCTGCTCCCTGCTCTCTGCTCCTCGACCGATACCCCTCGATCCTGCGAGCAATATCTACCACGAGCTGATAAGGAGTACTCATATCCACCTCTCAGGACATGGTGGCTCTAATACCTGGATGCAACCCAACCACAAATCTATGCACCCTCTCGGCATCAGTAGGTAGTATCATGAGTACATGGCGAGACAACTCTGAAAATCTGGCCTCATAGTCTGTCACTGACATCTGTCCCTGCTCTAGATGCTCAAACTGATACCGCAGCTCTTCCCTCTCAGAGGGTGAGATATATCTATCCAGAAACATCTGCGTGAACTGCTCATAAGTGACAGGAGGAGAATCTGCTGGCCTGTTGAGAATATAGGACTTCCACCACCTGCGAGCTCTGCCCTCTAACTGAAAGGTAGTGAAATCCGCTCCATCAGACTCCAATATCCTCATGTTGTGCAGTCTGTCCCTGCACATGTCCACAAAATCTTGGGCATCTTCGCACCGCTCACCCCCAAAGCCTGGAGGTGCAATCGAGTCCATCTATCCAATAACATCTGCGGATCGCCGTCCGCAGCTGGTCTGGGCTCAGGTGCTGCTGCTACAGGCTGAACTCCACCCACGGGCAGTGTACCCGAGGTATGATGTAATGCTTCTGCCTGACCTGCTGCTGGGCGGTAGGAATCTGGGCCCTCCCCCCCGCCTGGGATCTGCTGGAAATAAACCAGCCTGGGACATAGTGTCCATAAACCGCATCATGCGGCCCATGATCTCCTAGAAGCCTGGCGCCGTCATAAAGTCCACTGAAGCAGGATCTGCTAGGGGCACCTCACCCTGCTCCTCTATAGTAGGATCCTCTGGTGGTGCTGCAACTGGAATAGCTCTGGGACGCCCTCGTCCCCTACCACGAGTCGGTGCCCTCCCCCGGCCTCTACCACATCCTCGGACAATGGGGGTAGTGGCCCCTCCCGTGTCTGGAACATCGAATGCACGCGTCCTCACCATCTGCGAGAGAATAAAAGAATGAGATTTAGTAAACCATCGACTGCACGATAGAATAAAAATAAGTATAGGTTTCCTAACACCCTATAGCCTCCCGAAGATAAGTACAGACGTCTCCATACCGATCCACAAGACTTTACTAGGTTTACCCGTGACTTGTGAGACCTACGTGAACCTAGAGCTCTGATACCATGTTGTCACGACCCAAAATCCTAACTTAGGTCGTGATGGCGCCCAACAGCGGGGTTAGACAAGCCAACACTCAATTTACTAAGGGTTCTTTCTTATTTGATAAAACATTTAAACATATACTAAGTTTTAAAGTTTGAATCATAAATCGAGAAGGATAATTAACCAGTTTTAATCAAAAGCGGTCATAAGGAGGCGTGAGCCGATATATATACAGACCCGTAATCCTTAATAACTATCACGTGTATGCCAGGAACTAGTGTCACAAGTCCTACGGCCATACTAACAGAATATACAAAAGATATAATATACAGTCCCACTATCTGAAAGAAATAGACGGGAAATAAGCAAAAGAAACTCTATGGTGTTGTCGAGGATCGTCAGGAGAAGCAGCTCACCGTGAAGTCAGGTCCAACTATAATCAGAATCGAGCTCCGGTTTGGTAACCAGGTGCACCAACCTCAGAACCTGTACAATTAAGTACAGAAGCGTAGCATGAGTACATAAATAAATATGTACCCAGTTAGTATCACGTCTAATCTCGAAGAAGTAGTGACGAGAGGTCGACTTGACACTCACTAAGGTCCAACAGTATAATTTAACTGAATATGATGAAAACGGTAGGCATGTAAATGTAGAAAAGCAACAAATATATAAGGCACTGAAATCCAAGTAAATACTGGAAGTATATAAACAATTACTACGTCATCTTACCCCAAATATCTGTCAAATCAATATCCATGAATTCAGTAACAATTTATCATGCGCATACGGGATAAGGACAACCGGCCTGAGCCATAAAAATAATCATGTATGTGCACTGCCGAGGGTCGAATGGCCCAAACCATAAGTGCATCCTTGCCATAAAATAGTCATATATATACATTGCCGAGGGTCGAACGACCTGGACCATAAGTGCATCTTTCAATCCGCCGTGGAGTACGACCCGCACCCATGAGAGTGGGGAAAATCACACTCCGCTCGCGGAATGTAAATTGCGAAGCGGTCACATGCACACACAATATTCTTTTTAAAATTACTTTCCATAATCAACTCCTTCAAATTATCAAATTCCATATATCTCAGGGAACCAACGCTACATATCACATGAATTCATAACATATAATTCATTACGAGGAAGAACGCAAGGCATGATGTGGACCTAACTACCCGGACATAATAATACTAGCCGTTACATACGGACTCTCGTCACTTTGTACGTACGTAGCCCCCACAAACATCACACATAGCATTTAAATCACCTACAGGGACAATTCCCTCTTACGAGGTTAGAAAGGAGACTCACCTCGTGTCGAACCTACTCTCCGGGTCAAGAACGTGCCCGAAACTCCAAACTCGCCACCCAAGGACTCGAAACTAGCCAAATGTTACATAAATACATCAATTTATGCTCAAAAGTATGAAATTTCCCTATTTAATTAACCAATTAGCCTACTTTGCAATATCTCAAATACACCCCCGGACCCACGTGCTCGGATTCCGAAAATTTTCGAAGGAAACACTTACCCATAACCTAAGGATCATTAATATATAGTTTTTGTATGATTCCATGGCAAATTTCTTGGAAAGTCTCCCATTTTCCATAAAACCTATGTTTTTCACTCTAATCCATAAATTAATCTACCTAAAAATCCAAGTATTCAACTTAAATTATAGTAGGAATCACTTACCTCTCAGTTTCTAGGTGAAATCTCCTCTTTGAAAGTTCCCAAAATCGCCACAAGTAAAGAAAAATGGCTAAAATGGGACTAAGTCCTGTTTAAAACTAACACTGCCCAGCTGCCCCTTGTGTGTGATCACAACTGGGGAAGTGCAATCGCAGAAGCCAACAGCTAGGACCCCCTGAAAGTCTATTGTGCGATCGCGGAAGGGGACTTGCGAACGCAGAGAACCAAACTGGGCCACGCCACAAATCACCCCTGTGCGAATGCAGACAGGCCCATGCGATCGCACAGGGCATTTTCCACACCCTGCCAACTCCTTCTATGCGATCGCATTAATGCACCCGCGATCGCACTGAAGAAAACAAGTGAGTGAAAATCTGGTGTTTTGAATTTAACTCTGAGGGGTCCGAAACTCACTCGAGCCCCTCGGGAACCCATCCAAAGGCACTAGCAGGTCTGTATTCATGATACGGACTCGCTCGAATTTTTGGAACGTGAAAAACAACAACGAAACTAAGAATTCGACCCCAAAACCAAATTGAATCAAACTTTGAGCTTAAAGTTCTATAATTCACTTTCAATGCGCCGAGCCGACCTTTACTACTCGGAATGATACCAAATTTTGCAAGCAAGTCATAAATGACATAATAGAACTGTTCCCGCTCTGTTCGGACCTCGATAACACAAAAACACATTCCAAACCAAATTTCAAACTTAAGAAAACTCTAATTTCGATATTGGGCACCGAAACGCCCCTGGATCATCCAAAACTTATTCCGAACATACACCCAAGTCCGAAATCATTATACCAAGCTACCAGAATCGTCGAAACTTGATTCCGAGGTCGTTTACTCAAAATGTTTGCCGAAGTCAAACTTGGCCTTAAAGGCCAACCTTAAGGAACCAAGTGTTCCTATATCACTCTAAACACTTCCGAATCACGAACCACCCGTTCCCTCAAGTCATAAATCATAATAAGCCGCTACGGGGAAGT
This sequence comes from Nicotiana knightiana, assembly GCA_005239525.1. Classification (NCBI taxonomy): domain Eukaryota; kingdom Viridiplantae; phylum Streptophyta; class Magnoliopsida; order Solanales; family Solanaceae; genus Nicotiana; species Nicotiana knightiana. The sequence goes on from ML374857.1 coordinate 36,428, forward strand.
CTCATTTAGGGGAACGGGGTCCTGATACACAAAACAACCAATCGGGTCGTTACATTGTGAGTTTAAAATATGGTGGTTAGTTTGTGGCCTTGACTATGAGGGCGATTTCTCTGGCACTTGTCACGGTCAACTTGGAATTCAACTTGGAAGATAGTGCTTGTTATCGGCCAACAATTTTTCCGTACTACCCTTATCACAAGAAATATTCCTGATTCGTTCATGTTCAATACCTTATACCCGATGCATCGCACCCGTATTCTAACATTCACCAAGTCTTTGCATTTCACATGAATCCCAAAGAATGTATATTATCACCAACTCAGTGCACACACAATTCTCCTGTGTCTTACGCCAATTTGATGTCCTTGCCAGACTCAGCTTTGTGTGATTAAAAAGATGGTAGCAGAATCTGAAGTCATTTCTCACTTGTTTCGATAAAAATAGACTCAAAAGGGACTCAAACAAAACAAAAGGAACAAATTAAGGGGAAAAAAAACAAGAAGAGATGGTATCTAACAAGATTTTTTTTTAGAAACTAATCTGGTTTGAAAGCCAGCTCCACTGATCATGACATGCATTTTGGATTAAGCGGCATGATCTGTCAAACGAGTCTAATCTTCAAGTCTTTTTATACCTATAAGCTGTGAAACTGGGCTTCAGTGCTCCAGTTGTCATATCTGATTCACGATCATTAGTCGACTTGTAGTGCTCTGAAGGTTTTTCACCATCAAGCCTCTCTCATTTTGTTATTTTTCTCAACTCACTATCGCCTTACCGTGCCCATGAGGGTTTTCACCGATAAGACTCTCTCATTTTATCACTTTCTTTCTTTGTGCTGAGAACAAGGTATTATTACCCATGATACAGGAAGGTCATACTTTCACCACACACTTGATTCGGTATCCTCAAAGATTGGTTGGAAGGTCTTTCTTTGGACCGTAATGTAGGATTTTGGATAGGTTTGGAAAGAAAGGGTGGCATGAAGGCTCAAAATAATTTAAGATGAAAGGGTTCAAAATTACAACTTTTGGAATCAGATCTTCTAGCAAAAATTAAAACTTCTGCCCCAGTTTCTTGGAGTCTAGAAAATTTTATTTTTATTTATTTATTTATTTATTGATGGGAGAGAACCTTAGAGTAAGGCTGCCTACGTATCTTAAAAGGAATCAGGTCGAACGTAGTTCAAACGAACAATTCGTTTTGTTTTCCCCATTTTTTCTTTCTTTTTCTCTTTTTTTTTCCTTTTCTATTTTTCTTCTTTTTCTGTTTTCTGTTTTTTCTTTTCTCTTTTTCTGTTTTCTCTTTTTTTTTTTTTTTTTTTTTTTTTTTTTTCTGTTTTCTCTTCTTCTTTTTTTTTCTTTTTTTTTCTAACTCTATTTCGGATTCCAAAAGAGGGGTATAAAAGAGAACAAATTAAGGCACAAAAAGGGTAGCAAAAGATAAAAGTATTTCTGGTAGCGGAATAAAATGCCTTCGTCATACCAAACTTTAAAAGTGTCAAGTACAAACATGCAATTGAAAATAAGCAGAAGAACCATGCACAATGTCTCTTGATGGCATCAACACAAACATAAAGTGCCAATGTGCACTACCTTTATCCCAATGAATGTCCCTCGCCAATTCGAATCAGACTTGACTCAACCTTATCTTGATGTGGAGTGATGCATTTCAACATTGACCGATCTACCTCAAACTGCTTGGGAGATATTTTCTTGTTGTATGCTCTTATCAACCTCTTGATTTCCTAGACTAACTACCTCAGTTTCACTCAACTCAAGCTTCAGGTTATCTTAGAATGCGTGAATCTTTATGTGTTTCCTCAAATGCATCTTTTTATCATATTCAAAATTCTGTTTCATTATTCCTTGATTAGACTGGCTTTCAAGATTTGGCTAAAAACTCTACATGCATGTCATGTCAATAAAACTGGCGTGAAGAGAACTAAGCATATAATGACACAAAAAGGCAAACTGTATTTCATTGAATAAAGGATGGAAGGGTTTAATGACAAGAAAAAATAACCTAAAATCCAAGTTACAACCCTAAAATAACCTGGATAATGAAATAGCAACAAAGCAGACAAACAAGACTCACACAAACAGAATAGAGGGAATAAGGGTTTGACTCAATAAAACGGATAAAATCTATATCAAAACCCTGCAATAACTCAGATAATAGAAAAAACATCAAAACAAGCTACCAAGATTCCTTCCTAGTGAGGAGGGAATGACTTCTCGATTACTAAGCTTGACATTCAACCACAAATTTGCTCATCAGAATCACCATGGCCTTCTTCAATTTCAGTCGCCAAGTTCCCGAGAGGATTCTCATACTCCATGTCACCATGCATCATCCCCACAAAATGTGCATCATCATGTGTAGGTAAAGGATTCTGCGCGATATTCTGGGTGTCATTATCCTGGATCACAATTATCCCTTCTTGAATCATTCTTTCTATTTCCCTTTTCAAAGCATGACAATCTTCAATGCTATGCCCTTGGACATTAGAGTGGTACATGCATCGTACAGCAGGATCGAGACCTTTTGCATATGGGTCCGGAGTATAGCCGAGGAGCGGTTCAATCAGACCGGAATGTTTTAACTTTTCAAACAAGCTTATACATCACCAAGGCAAATAAAAACGGGTTGAAACCTAATCCCTGATGCAATACCATTTTCAGCACTTTATATTAGAAAAGTACATATTATAGGATGGTATTTAATTGAGTACAAAATTTGACGTATAAATTTAATTAATGTATTGTGTTACTAATATAAGAATAAAATATCGAAATAGTGATTGAATAGTTTTACAAAGGTTGTATAAAAATAGAAAAATGTCAAACCTTTTGAATATCTTTTCCTTTAGACGGCAAATTCTCTCTTATTATTAATATAAGATAAGATAAGATGTTCAACTAACTAAAAGTTTTTGTAGCCTCCTGCAACAACACTCAAGGAATTTTGACCGTCTCAAGTGACCTTCTTAACGAACTAGAGAAACAACCGGTGGCGGGTCTAGGTGGAAGGAAGGTTCAATTGCATCCCTCATAGTAAAAAAAATTAGTGTAAATAAGGCAAAAATGATTTTCCTTGATAATATATGTATAAACTATTGATTCTCCTTGATGTAAAGAGAGATTTTAGTACAATGATAAAGGGGTTTCTATATTGTTTTAGGTCACACGTTCAAATCTTAACTATTATATAACTTCCCGTGGAAACTACTAACAAGTGATTACAAGTACTAAAAGAGACACAAATATAATATCAGTACTTGCCAGATGTTTTTGTCATTGCAAATCGCAACGATCTCCCCAGGTGCATCTCGTTCTCTGTACCTCTAACAATGAACTTACAATCGGTTCAAAGCTTTCCTTATAACCAGGGCTTAGAAAATCAACAGCTTCCTTAGGAATTGGATAGAGAAACCACGAGCCATAAAGCATGTCATTTTGAGCCACCCATGCACAATGCTAGTAACTCATTGTGTCAATAGACAGACCACAAGAGTTAACAAGATAATTCAAAATTCCTTTTTGACCCGATTCTTTTGGTCAGTTGTATTAACCACTACCAGGTTTCATATGCATTTGCTATCTTCCAAGGTAAACATCCTTTACATGTATATAGCAGGTTTGAGCAGCTACTTAGTATCAATTCTTGTTCTGTGAAATGATCAACCCTTCGTTGATTTAGTTTTTATCCTGTTCATCAAGTATTCGCCCAATCTAGTACCAAACTCCACTATTCTTGTTTCCGGTTTTATCTCAACTCTAATAATTTCCTCCAAGAGATTCCCTATATTTTCAACATCATCCCATTCGGAGATCCTGTATATAATTTCTCCCCATGTATCTGTATGAAGGGCTTTGTCATGGCTGAAAATATCCTCCACTACTTCAGAATCTTCCTCAAGCTTACCTATGTTTCAGAAACCATTCACCACTGCATGAACCACAGAAAAATGAGGAGAGAAGTCTTTTGACATAATTTCCACCATGTAATTCTTAGCCTCTGTTGGTTGAATTCCCAATGCACACGCAAGTGTACGTGGTCGACAAGTAATATAGGATTTTAAGTCCAGATATCGTACCCACAGAGACTTGTGTAAACTACTTGCTAAATCACTCTAATCGTTATTTAA